>JAATLQ010037911.1:0-68889 GCA_013421005.1 Heliconius erato x Heliconius himera | reverse complement strand
ACTGATTTCGCCATCAGCTACATCAAGACTCAGCGTTTCGCTGCTACTTGAGACTGAGGCGTCATCACATTCATACATCTCCTTGTAAAATTCCGCCCATCGCTGCAAAACGTGTGGTTGTTCTGTTAGAATTTCACCGTCCTTCGAAAGCACCCCTTTCATTCTACAGGCTAACGAGCAATCTCGAGAAACACTAACTTCTCTCCAGAAAAGCTTCGTATTTTCCTTGAAGTTGTTCGTTAACCTTTCATCTCTTTCATTCTCTGCCTTTTCACGCTTCATCTTGATCAGTACTTTCGTCTGGTGCTTTTGCAGCTTATACTCTTTCTTTTTTATCTCTCTCATACTTTTATCTTTACCAGAGGCTTTATAGTCCTGCCATGCCTTCTTCTTTCTTTCTACTGCATTTAATATAAATATTATTACTTATGTCAATGTACTAAATACCAATGAACTCTTAAATAGAATAAATAAACAATTGAAAATTTCTTTTAACTTAAAATAATATATTAACTTTGCAAGAATCCAATCCATTTCCAAACACCATATCGGATTTAGGTAGCTATATCATAAAAATAGACGTCCTATAAAAAAAATCAATTACGTGATGGATGAATCTGGAAATATTGAGGGAATATTCGAACCACTGCTATGCATTTTACGTCTAGAAATTGTCAATTTTGCAAACTCGAGGCAACTTAATTTAAACGCTAACTTAGCCACGCCGGCGGCCGAATTTGTGGTACTATTGGATTGCTTGTGGAATTGAATATAAGTACAATTTATATGTATATTTGATCCGTGTCTCATTATTTACATCTTCATGTATTTCTATTTTGTGTTACGTTTGATTTCCGTCTATGTTGTACAGTTTTCTATCTCCTTATTCTATCCTATTGTTTAGAATGCTACAATTAATTTACAAGATAAGGTTTATGTACATGATTAAATATATTTATGCAGCTTCACACTGTATCCCGCACAAAGCAGGGTAGGCAGAGGGAACTTAGTGTTAAGACACTCCGTTCCCCACTTTCTGCCGAATTCTGGAGGCATTGCGTGTTGAGTGGCTGAACTCAACGCCGCGTTTTGCCACGACACCAGAGCGAAGAAATGGAAATATAAATTTAAGTAAATATTTCGTCTCCCCGAGTGGGGATCGAACCCACAACCAGTCGGTTTCACAGTCACACTTTGTGCCCCTGCGCCACGACTGGCCTCGGGAATTAAATATATTCGTAACTTCTAATATTTTTTTTTGTTTTGTTAATAATTTATAAATAAATTTTGGATTGATCCAAAATCGGACCGATCTGCAGAGCGTAAAGCCTAAAGTTGACATTTATAGGTTAATAACTTTTTTTATATCATCACTGAGAAAACCATATCATTATTAAACGTAGGGACCAGTTGTAGCACAGGGGCACAAGTGTGCGGCTGTAAACGTGACAGGTTTGTGGGGTCGCTATTCACTGGATGAAATAAAATATCCAATATTTTCATTTCCTCGCTGTGGTAAAAGGGTAAAGCGCGGCGTTGAGTTCCGCCACTTTTTCCCGTCACAACTCAACTGAAAGTGGGGAACGGATGTGTTTATTGAGAGTATATAATACTGACTACTGACTTCTGATTACTGAGTTCACAGATGATTGCCTCTGCTATGAGCGGGATACAGTGTGAGGGTAAAAAGAAACTAACGTAGATATTTAAACTAATACAACATAGTATCTATTATCAATTTACCTACATTTATTACTATATTTATTAATTTTCGCTACATTTATTTACACTATATTTATTCATTTATTATAATATTTATTTTATATTTTTACTACATTTATTTTATACATCTATGCCACAAAAGACAAGCACTACTGTACTTGTTCCCAAGTTCGATCTAACATCAATACCGTAGCTTCAAAAGGGAGCCAACCCTCCGTATAAAGTTATGGATATTAACTTTCCTATATATCACGTTTTTATTAAACTGCGATATTTAAAGCTTAAGCTTTATATGGCTGAATGCCTGCGGGCTGTGAGCGGTATTAAACAGATCTGATTGAACCCCGGATATTAACAGTGTTTGTCACTTTGATCTCGATTTTAGTTCGGATAGGTGCTTAATCCTTGGATAGAAATAGATTGACTGTCTCGTCATATTGGAAACGGAATTTTTACTATATATATACATTAGATATAATTATCATGTATTTTTAATATTTTTAAAGTGTTATTCCATATTTAGGAAAGAAAAATATTTATTTAGAAAATGTATAAAAAATTGAACGTAGCGGGACTCGAACCCGCGCCTCCTGGAATAAATAAGTTGTAACAAGCTTATAAAAATTTCGACGTAGCTTGATGAGAACGTATAGCTTAGTGGTCAGAGCGCCTGGTCGGTTTCCAAGACACGCGGATCTGAGTCCCGCTACGTTAAAAATTTTATACGGTTTCTAAATAAGTATAATTATCATGATTGTATTTAAACAAATATTGCTGAAACATTTTTAATAAATAATGCTATGTTAAGTGGGCTAGTAATAATTTTACTATCTTTAATGTGTGAATAACACGTAAAAGATCCAATAAATACAATACTCACCTACTATAATCTTCTTCTTCTATCATTTATAAAACAGTGAAAAAATTGTGCCTGTCCTTTTAATACATTTACTGTAAAAACAATATAGGGTAGTTTAAAATAGCTAATAGAACACAAAAATAAATAAATAAAAATAAATCAGCTTTATGCTGTATCCCACACACAGCAGGGTAGGCGGAGTGATCCTAGTGTTAAAAAACTTCGTTCCCCATTTTCCTCGCGTGTTGAGTGGCGGAATGCTGCGCTTTACTTCGACATCAGAACGAAGAAATGAAGATATAAATTTAAATAAATATTTCATTTCCTCCAGTTTACGGTTACACGCTTGTACCATGTGCCACATATAGCCACTAGAATATGAATATATGATTTTTTAAAATCTGTGTCTCTCTGCTTGTCTGTTTATACACACACATCTCCTAAAATACTCAATGGATTTGAATCAAACTTTTTTTCGTGGAGCTGAGCAGACCTAGACATGATCTAGGGTATATTTGAATTTGAAAACTTCCATGCCTGATGTACAAACGTAATGATCCAAGCTAAATTAGAAAAAACTATGAAATGCCAGCTTAACAACTTTTGCCAATGCGGAGTTTCATTATTTCTTCCTTGTGATGAACATTTTCTATTGACATATTATAAAAATCGAATATCTGATGAATCACAGTAACAGTTAAGTTATTCAATTGACATTTAGGCTCCAAATGATATTTTTAGAACTTTACGGAACTAAGAGAAGGGGATCGCTTACTCTATTTGTAAAATATATATTTTTAAAATTTTTAATATATCGATCGCTTAAATTTATTAACCATTTGATTTTTAAACTTAAGATTATATTAGATTATAATAAATAATAGTATTCTATATAATCTTTCATTACCTTAACAAACAATATATGAATGTTAGCTTGCAAACAAATAGTTAAGTATATTAACTTATAAGGTACTTGAACCCGCAACGATCGCGTGGGGCACGTTATTCATTCGTGCTTTCCTTTACAAAAATATTTTCGTAATTATTTTAAGAATTATTAGGTACTAAGAAATAATATAACAGAGAAATATAACGATACGATTTCATACAAATCCAAAATTTATTTTATACCTACATTATTTATATGAAGGAAAAATAAAAATGATAACTAAAATGCAAAATAGAGCGTGTGAGTGCAACGTTGCCGGTGCTCGCAAATTGGGTTTGCATTTGCATGTGAAGATGAAACTGAATCAGGGCATGTTTTCATTTTGTCTTCATTTAGATGTAAATATATATGTATTATAGTTTTAATACACTACAAAGCTTTTGTTGTTTTGTTTTGAGGTCAGTCGTGGTGCAGGGGTGGGAATGCACGTAACAAGGTGTCGGTTCCATTTTCATTTGAATAAATTAAATATTTTATATTTTCTTTCCTCGCTCTGGTCTCAGGGCAAAGTGCGGTGTTCTGCCACGCAATGCGTCTATAAATTCGGCGAAAAGTGGTAAGTGGAGTTTCTTAGCACTAGGCTCCCTCTGCCTACCCCGCTAAATGTGCGATACACCGAAAATGAAAAATAAAAGCTTTTGGTATATTATTTTATTTTCTTAAAATGAAATGGTTAAAATGTATCTAAAAGAATTTTTGCTCAAAAAAATTATGAAAATTATTGATTAATTTATTATTATTATTTATTTAATTTTATTGTATCTAATTTATTTCATTAATATCTTATTCAGTAGTCAGATATCGTATACATACATGATATATGAACCTCGAAACCTAGTAAAACCTCTCCGTTCCCATTAGTATACTGCCGTCCCCCACTTTCCGACGAATTCTAGAAGCATTGCGTGTTGAGTGGCGGAACTGAAAAAGCTATGCTTCCAGAGTTCGATGTCCTTACCAGGGTGAGGAAATGAAAATATTACGTAACTCATTGCTTCGATTGGGAATCAAACCTATAACATCTCGCTTTAACAGTCGCCCTCTTTTGTCTCTGCGCCACGACGAAAAATATTGTGTTTTCATTATTAAGCTTTAACAAAGAAGATATAATAGGAACATGGAACAAAGCAACGATATAGTAGTGCAGTGTCAGTCATATATTACGCTCCAACAATCTGACTGGATAATAAGTTGGTAGTCTGAAACTTCCTTAACATTAACTATCTAGTTTCATGGAAGTTGAAAGCACTGACTCTATGACAGATATCTAATATTTAGTTTTAGATGAAAGGTAGTTCAGCTTCTTGGTCTATTGGTTGTACATATTCTAGAATAAATTGAATATTATTGCGATAACTTTGTCTGAAATTCATAAAACAGTTTTCCAAAAATAAAATACAATATTATTAATATCGTGGGTTTTGGGGTTCCGTACGACTATAGGATCATTGTGTTATCCGTCTGTCTATCTGATAAGATCGAGCTTGGAATCTACAGTAATACCTAAGAAAATTGCTGATTCCGTTACATAAAAAATTTTGAAAGTGCATTTAATTTTTCGCCAGTTAAGATTAGATTGTTAAAATCAAGTCAACGAAGAATATGCGATAATGCACTATTCACTTCATCATAGTTTATTTTGTTCTCATCAACCTTACATATTAGAGAGGTATCATCTGCGAAATGTACAATATTACATAAGTTCTTCGCTTAAAAATATCGTGAATATAAAGAAGAAATAAAAGAGGAAGTTGACCTACAACCCAGAAATTGGTACGGAACCCTCATTAGGTAGGTCCAACTCGCACTTAACCGTAAGTATTTCATCATCATCATCATATTTTTTATAAAAGTTATTTTAAACATTTGCTTACTTTTTAAGATTTTGTATATTACAATGATTTAAGATAAAATTTGCCTAATAATTAAAATTTGCTTAATATGAAAGAAATAACTAATATTAAAACATAATTCATGAAAAAAATCTTTGTAAGATCAATGAACTTCTTCATGGCTGTCCAATGAGTTATTAGTTATTACAGTAAGAATCTTTTATGTACTGTTTCATGACACTAGCCAGCCTTTTGAATTTTTTTTAGATTATTTTATATAAATCACATCATACTTTTTTCGCTACAGCCTTTGAAAATTTGTTAGCGTTTAGTTTTTTTCCTAAATTTATTTTATTTTGATGTTATTTCCAAGATTTATAGACCAATTGTTCTAGGTTATTATATGATTCGAAAGGTTTATTCGGTTACATTGAAAAAAAAACACGAGCGCAGACCCTTTTTCGACCAGAGAATTTTCTTCAAGATGCAATTTTTATTTTAAAAAATCACAAATGCCTAAATATCTGCTGAACCACAGAAAATCGCTGTACATATTTGGGGGTACTGAGATCACCTATTCATAGACTATCGATTCATCTATCACCTTACGCCCTGTATTTTTTGTAGTACGCAGGTGAGCACTAAGAAAGAAATCTCAGAAAAACCAGCCTTTAAATATCGTCGTTATTAAACACACAAACGTGTGGTTTGTATTTTAAATTCTTAATTAATAAGCATTATATTTACTTAAATTTATATTTCCAATGTGTGTGTGTATATGTTGAGTTCTGCCACTCAACACGAAATGCCTGCAAAATTCGGCAGAAAGTGGGGAACGGAGTGTCTTAACACTAGATTCCCTCTGTCTACCCTGCTGTGTGCGGGATACAGCGTGAAGCTGATTAATTAATAAGTAAATAAATGTTTATTATTCTTTTGACACTGTACGCAGGTTACTTTTTAGCGCTAGAAAATATTTCATGACAAAATATTAAAACACATCACCAAAGCCGCGAGCACAAACCTAATTTCAACATAAATTGAAGTACGTGGAATTATGATTTAATTTCTATACTCATAGAATTATAATTTTTCAACACGATAATTAGCTTAGTGGTTAGCGATTCGTATCGTATATATTGAATTTGATATTGCTTGCTCCTTCGCTATTATTAAACTATAAAACGTGATGGTTTATGAACACTAATTCTACTATAACATTTTGATCTAAGTGTACTCTGGAGTGCACTTTAATGTGTAGATGTAAGTACATTGTTGTAACGCTTGCAACAAATTGTAATTTTAGATTTTAGAAATATAAATATAAGGTAAATATCAGAATGATTACGGAGAAGCATCACGATTTTTCCTGTATAGCAGTAAGTAAAGACAATTTAAGATGAACACGCTGGTTTCTCTCTTATGGAGGAGAATGGAGTTTTACGCCGCACTTTGTCTATTTAAGCGTTCATTTCATCAGGTTGAGATCGAGCCCGCAACCTCGGGGTTTTCTAAGGTTGAAGGAAGAAGTTCAGTTTTATTTATCATAATCAATATAAACTAAATATTTAATAAAAAAAGAAATTAAATATTTTAGTGTTCATTAAGTACACTGGTGTTTTTTGCTTATTTTACTGAAAATTCGTGTTACAGCTTAGACAACGAGAATAAGCACAATAGAACTACTTAACTGTCGAGCTCTACTGTTTGTATAGCTCTTGTTTATGACAATAAGAGTTACCAGGCTTTTAAATAGCAAAACAATGACAAGGTTAATAAGAATAATTACAGTAAACGAGGTTTTAGCTGAGCCTTGCATTTGTGTGAGTGTTCATATAAAGTGTAGGTGTAACGTTAACAAGTTCCTATTGCTTTTTTGACAATTGGCTTATAGCTCTTGTGTAGTGCAAGATGCAATATGTTACATATTTTATTCTTAATATTTTATTTTTATGTTCGATTAATTAAAAATAACAAATAAAGTGGGCACTATCACTGTACAGGAGTGGAAAAATATAATATGTGACATCGCTATATAGATACATCACTATTCTTGAGATTATTATTTACTTAAACTTAAAAGATTATTTATTAATTTAAACGATACATGACATGTCTGGCGTAGAAGTATTGATATATATTTTTTATTTTGGTTTTTAGTTATTAAAATAAGCTATATTTTTATAACATTTTTCTTGCTCTACATTTGTAATCACTCACACAAATGCAAAGTTCAGTTTAGGCCTTGCAAACGATACCTACATAAGAGTATTTATTGTATATAGTATTGTTATTGTAGTAGTTGTTGTCGTGTTTTAAATTAGAAAAAAAATGGCGAAATTTAATCTACAACTCATTTTTTTAAGCCCGTGTTATAATTGTATTTAAGTTCCTACAAATATATTTAATAGAAGGAGTTAACATCCAAATAACCTAAGGTGAAATATGTTAAGCATAACAATTATTAAAACCAAGACGCTCTCTGAGAAGATATCAAGACTAACTTGTAAAGATTAGATAGGTCGAGAGCTCTCTTGATAATGTTAAGAGGTTCTCGGCGAACCTGGAAGAGTAAAGGTCGAGCTATAGTGGGCGTTACGTTTATAGGAATGAAAATGAGATTGTACTAAGAATAACTACGAATCTTTTATATTGAACTTTAAATATTTGTTATTCTATAGATTTATTAAAATTGATTTGGTATTGTTTAAGAAAATATATTTTTTTTCTTTTATATTCATTTATAATTTTTAATAATGCTTAAATAACTAGATATGATATTATTCTCTCTATATATTTTATATGAATAAAAGAGGAATAGTATTTTTTATGAATAGTTTTCCTGGCCTTGCATCATGCAGTAAATATAGACAAAAACATATTTTAATATTATTACACTAGTAACGGGTACATAATATTATAAGATATACTTTCCTACTCGATCTTTAGTCTGCTTGTGAGAAATTCTTGAAAATAATTTCTGAACATCTACATATATTTTTCTAAAAAATATTACTAAAAAACACATTTAAACCTAAAATAACATCATGAATGTAGTCTAACTCAATTTACAACGACACAGTGCTGTTCCCAGGACATGTGCTCTAGCGTATCGTATCCTTAAGTAAGGAGAAAGGTCAAAGCAACTGCAAGGTTTATTATTCGCGCCTCTCGCAAGCGGTACATTATGTTGGCTTCATATCCTGAGTGTTGCTTCAGGCGTACACCTCGGCTATTTACAAATCCTTTTGGAGTGCTTGTTCTTAGGAGAAATTGCTTTCATATCAGACTTAAGATTTCCAACAAAACGTAGCGTATACTTGCCATATTTGTGTAGCGTTCAGGTTTTTTTAAGTTAATATTTTATGAGCTATTTTATTTGATTGTAGAGAAAGTAATGCAATAACTTAAAATATTGGATTTTTGTAGGTTTAAATACTAATACTTAACTTTTAAATATATTTATAAAACATGTAAGGTTCATAGTTTGTCAAAGAAAAACACATTTTAGAAGTATTTTTTATTTGTTGTTGATACTTATGTCTATTTTTACAGATATGCTAAGGTAACTATTATATTTACCCACTACGTTTGACTATGGACGCTTACTGCGTCCCATTGAACCCGAGGGTCAGATTTATTATAAGATCATTAGGCAGTGATCGTTTCTTATAAAATATGTTTTTTTGATTCCCATTTTTTTTTTTAGATATAAAATAATATAACGATCCATTTTTGATCATTTACACAAACATAATAAATATCTTAAACCTCGTGCTAATTTAACAAACACATTCATAATGTGTTTTAAGTTAGTACAAGGTGATTTATTCGAATTATATGTTATTTACTGACCGTTTCTTACAGAAATATTTATAAAATAAAGTGTAAAAAAGATCTAAATATAATTCCAGATGAAAATTTGAAATCTAGCACACTACCTTATCACAATATTGTACTCCAATACTGACATTACATTTTATTGGATGAATTTTATTTTGTATTTAAAAATAAAATTTACAGATTAAAAGCTTATTTCACAGTTCTGAACAATATATCAATATATATCAAATCAAATAAAACAATCAATGTAATCTATCAAACTGTAATTTTTAAAAATAAGAAATAATTATTAGTGAAACCGTAGCTACATTTTATTTTACATGAGTTTAACCTCCACGAACATAAAAAATGACCAAATATATTAAAAAGCATAATAACACATAGATATGCTATTTGTATTATTCCAATTATGAAATAGCACCTTGAATAACGGAAGCATACATCTAAATATGTACAATGCAGAACAATAGACAATAAATACATGTAAAATGTGACCTTAAGTAATCAAGGCATAACTGATTTAAAAAATATATATATCTAATAAAATGTAATGTCGGGGAGTATGTCATTATTAATCCGATCGGACTTCGCAAATGAAGAATGTTTCAAACGAGCACGGTGAGTCATTCCATTTGAGGCCCTTGTCGTCTCTATTCCATAGTTCTAAGCAGTTTTCTTCTTCGCCGTTTTCGTACCGGAAGTTGTTTGGTTCCCCTGCGTTCCAGTTCACGAAAGTCAACGGTCTGCCATTGGCCATCCAGAAGAAGTTGCCTTCTTCAGCTAAGTCCGTGCCTGATGTCCAGAAATGCTCGCGGCCGTATCCTGTAATTAAAATGTAATTGGATTTTAATTATAGTCTTATTATATTGTTTTTTTTTAATGTCCCTAAAATGCGGCATCAGACCCGAGAATGAATGATACGTCATATCACTCAAATAAAATTCGCTTCTTTTCTAGTAATAATGTTAAAAATATTTTTAATTATTTAAAATATTTAAATCTCATATTGACTCAAAAATTGCTAGGGAAAGTTCTGTAAAATCCCGTCCTGGATACCAATTAGAGTATACGTTCAATATTCTCCACTCTCGTGCCCATACTTGTGCGAAAACGCTCGAGGGCTCATACATAATTTTGATGTCGGACGTGCGCTTGTACTCTACAATTTTTCATATAAATAAATTACTGATTTTTATATAATTTATTTATTTTTATATTAGATATTTTTATATTATTTTTTCTTAACCCATTTCTAGGTGGGTAGAGAAACTCACGCATTTTATTTATACAAAGATTTCTTTAATAGACTTATTTTTTTATTATTGTTTTTTTATAACCTAGTTCCTCGCACGCCAGAGCGAGGAAATAAAATATTAAATATTACATACTCTCGAGTGGGAATCGAACTTGCAATCGTCGCACACTAGTGCCTCTTGCGCCACCGCGGGCTCATATTTATGTAATATATATAGCATAAATGTATATATGTAATTTTTATGATAACTTAAATAACAAATAATTAACATACCTGATTCTCTTACGTATTTTTCTAGTCTATCGTTTTCCTCTTGTGATGAGATGGAGGCGAGATGCATTCCATGGAACCTGCAGTATTGTTGTGCCTTGAACCAGTTCGCCTGAAAGCAAAACAATTTGATATAAATACATTGTACTTAGCTATATTCTTAATGATACTGATTATTTTTATTTTAGTTTATTGAGTTCCTTGTGGTGCAGGGGCACAAGGGTGTGATTGTAAGGCGACGGTTGTGAGTTCGATCCCGACTCGGGAGGATGCTTTATTATTTATTAATATTTTCATTTCTTCGATCTGGCATCAAGGCCTGAGCCCGGCGTTGAGTTCCGCCACTCAACAGGCAATGTCTCGCAATGTTTGGTGGATTGCGAGGAACGGAGTGTCTTAACACTAGCCTGCCTCTGCCTACTCTGCTGTTTAGGACCCCCCAAAAACACACACACAGCGTGAGTCTGATTTTTATTTTTATTTTGTTTTATAAAAGTTAGAATACTCATTTAGAAAACGTATAAAAATTTGAACGTAGCGGTACTCGAACCCGCGCCTCCTGGAAGCCGACCGGGCGCTCTGACCTCTAAGCTATACGTTTCTCATCAAGCTACGTCGAATCACTTTTGTCCCTTCTTTATTCACTTCATTAAATTATAAATAAAAAAATATATAAAAAGCTACATAAATAAGATTTCTAATGAGATTATCCAAATTTAAAATGTAATAATGTAGATAAATATAGTAATCTCACATGTTATTACACAAATTACTTTTCTATACCAAATTATAACACAAATAATGACGTGTTTTTTTTTATTAAAAAAAAACAGAAAATCTCAACTAGCGCTCAACTTTATACATTATAGTGAAAGTTAGTTTCGTCTTTCATCTATTAGGTATGTGCGCGACTAATGCAGCGTTGTAATTTAATAATTATATCATGCCGTAATATGTCTTATTACCAGTCAATTAATGGTAAAATTACCGTGCACGATATCGAGTTTAGCGTGTAACGTGTTTATTATTGAACATATTGCGAGATGATTATAGAATTTCATCAATGTAAAGTTATGCGAGCAGTTGCTTATACGATGTAAGGCGTCTAGGTCTAGAAAATGTACAGAATTATTCGGCAGAAAATGGGTGTTTTAATAATAAAATGGGTGTTTTAAAACGTGTTTTAACTCTCGATTCCCTCTGTCTATCCTGCTATGTGCGGGATACAGCGTGAAGCTGATAAATTACACTATAAAGTACGTTCGTTAAACGTACTAAATAAATTTAATTACTCGCCTTACAGTATGTCCGCCGGCTATAACGTACTAAGCTATTACGTATTATAATAATAATTATTACACCATTTTAAGTACATTAACTAGTATTTTATCCTTGAAAATTAAAGAACTTTAGTGAATAACCTTTACATACAGTAAATAACCTCATCCGCGTTTTGATGTGTTAGCAGATAATATCAAGAGATTTACTATTAGTCTATATTGTGCCTTCGATAAAAATCAACCTCATACTATAAAAGTTATTTATATATATATAGTTTTAGCTCAAAAATGTCCTGATCGGGACAAGCATAGTCCCGCTTTTCATGGATTATTCTATTGCAATTTTTTTTAATTACTTTAAATTTTTATTTAATTACAAACAGCTTAATGGAAATACTAATTAAGTATATACGTAAGTTATGTATAATTTTTCTGGAGATTTTCATGGTATATGGTACATGGTTACAACCAAAACAATATCGTTTAAGTAGTTTCTTTAAATATATTTTAAATTTTTCTATTTAAAACATTTTATATTGATATATGCAATCCTATCACCATTGCAATATCTATTTAAAACTGAAATAAATAACTAAATAATAAATGAAATCCTCATTATATAATTTTCCTTGCTTTTGGCGAAGGAATCTCGCTTTTTTACTTAAAATGTTTAAAAATCTAGAGACAAAATCTGGTAACACTGGTTATTCATTTCGCCGTCATTCCACAAACGGATACAGAATATCGATGACAATTTACGGAATTTTTAAGTCTATGACTCATGTGTTTCAAAAGTTATTTTGTTAACATATTAATAATTTGAACTCACTACTACATATAAAGGTCAAACACTCGACATTAAACATTTCAAGGTAGAGGTAAGTCTGACCCTGAGTTACATCACGCTGAAACTAATCATTTATCTTTGAGATAAAAATCATGAGTTAGTCATTTCTTGTTTTACAAATTAGATATTAATGGAAAAAATATGATTTTATATCGATTATACTTAGAGAACTTGAATATGTCTTTAGCATGAAATATAATATATACTCGTATATGTATATATATACTTTTGCCTTTTTTGTTTTAAATCTAAATTCGAAAAAATTAAGAATCCTATATTTCAGTTCAAAATTCTCACATAATAATTTTAGTCAGGCCAGTTGAGGCCAGTCGTGCCGCAGCGGCACATAGTGTGACTGTAAAACCGACTGGTTGTGGGTTGGATCCCCACTCGAGGAGATGAAATATTTACTTAAATTTATATTGTCATTTCTTCGCTCTGGTGTCGAGGTTAAGCGCGGCGTTGAGTTCTGCCACTTAACACGCAATGCCTCCAGAATTCGTCAGAAAGTGGGGAACGAAGTGTCTTACACTAGGTTTCCTCTGCCTACCCTGCTGTGTGCGGGATACAGCGTGAAGCTGATTTATTTGATTTATTTATTTTGATAATTTTAGTTTCTTCAGCTATTTAATAATTGCTCAGTTTAAATATCAATTAATAAGATAGTTACATAATGTCAATGTGGTGTAAAAATGAAAGTATTTGTACAACAGTAAATACGACATCCGCTTTCGGCAATTAAAATACCGGTTTTTGATGCAAAACCGTAGGAGCTTATTTGTGTGTCAAAAGTCATAGTTTTTGCAATCGCTTTATTTATTTATTTGTGTCATTACCGTTCTTACTTTTGGTACAATCTAAATGAAATTGTTAAAAAAAAATGATAACACATTTCTTGAGATTTAACTTCGAACTTTCCTAAGCATACATGTAGATATGTAGATTAGTTAATATTTAATGATGCCAGTCGTGGCACAGTGGCACAGGCGTGTGTCTGTAAACGCGATAGGTTGTGGGACCGATTACCACTCGCGGAAATGAAATATTTAATATTTTCCATTCCCCGCTCTGGTAAAAAGGTAAAGGGTGGCGTTGAGTTCCGCTATTCAACACGCAATGCTTCCAGAATTCAGCGGAAAACGGGGAACGGAGTCTTAACAATCCCCTTTCCTTACTCTGTTGTGTGAGGGATAAAGCGTGATTAAAAGAAAAGTAACTGTGAAACTTTCTACTAAATTGCTAGAGATTATAAAAATAGTAATAGAATTAACTGGTCTTATATTTAAATATATTTAGTTTTGAAAGTCATACAGATATGCTGTTTGACTTTGAAAAGTAAATACAAATATTTATACCTGGCGCTGCAAAATCCTAGAAGTATAATTAAATTATTCATAAATATCAATTGCTTTATCACCCACGTATTTATGCTTTCTATTTTTATCAATAAGAAAATTGCTGAAATATTTATAGAATTTAATGTTCCAAACACTGTCCTACAAATACGAGTCTATTTCTGTGTTTAGAAAAATGTATACTTTACGACTTACTTAAGTTGTTTAAGTCCGCAATTCAGTGACTAGTTAAATATAATAACTTCACGCTTTATCTCGTATTGTAATGGTAGGTAGATAGAGCAGAGTGTTGAAGCTCCTTTTTCCACCGGAATTCGAGACGAGATGTGGGAAAATTTAAAATCCATCTTTGTCTTATATGAGCAGGAAAATATATTTTTTGTCATTCCCCCAAAAGTGGAGATTGAACCTACATCCATTATAACTACGGTTAGATGACGTTCAACAGCGCCACTGTGTTCTGAAGCAATTTAAAATATGGCAGCGTTATGATGAAAAATCTTATTACAAAAATTTTAATAGACATAAAGAATACATTTTACTAGCTCTGTTCAATCCTATACTAATTAAAACACAGTCTCCACTTACTCGCGTACGAAAAACGTGTTAATTAACAAATAGAAATATTTTTTTCAAGATATAAAATTGTATACAATGTAAGAGTCGTTTATACTGTTTTATTCGAATGGTGTATTTAATTTTACTTTGATAAGATTTGATAGGAAATTATTATTTATAACGCATAATTTTATAAAAATTGTTTATATTTGAACTAAATTTAAGTTCTTAACTAAAAAAAAATTTTTAAGAGTAGAAATTTAGTTTCATGCTAGAGTTCTATTTGCCAGGTCCGTACTCGGGTCCACGTTATCATGAAAAATTAATGGTATATGTCAAAATAAATTAAACGAGCCCAAATTCTTTTATTTTACTAATAAACATCCCAGGGTTTCTACCTTTGAGGTCCATCATTATACCAATTCGATGTTAGAAATTGTATTGTCACCTTACTTACGTGTGATTTTATGAGAGAGATATCAGTTCAAATACCACATTTTCTCCAAGTTTTGGAGTTTTTGTTATATTTGCGAGCAATAGATTTATATCCGTCAATCTTTACGCGCTATATACTCAAGGAATTATCTGTAATTTCATGTGGAATACACGTTAAGATAACAGAAATATAAAAGCTGAGAGGTAAAATACATTACATATTATACCTTTATTGTCAAAAATAATAATTTTAATAAGCTAATTATTACTTTTTACTTTTTTAATTGGTCTAAGTATTTTTTTATACAATTTACCCATTACAAAGACTTATCATGCTTTCTTCTTTTTTGTTATATAACGAGCCCTAAAACTGACAAAGAACTCATTGCGCACTATATTATTAGACAATGATTACCTGAAAATATTTCGCAAGAGTAGCAGATCTTTACGAGAATAAACCAAGTTGTACTGTAATTTACATTTATTTCAAAACAAACAACGATAGGTGGTGCGATTGCGGCAAGGTTACTAATTAAGTAAAATTAGAATTGAATTTGCAAAAGAAAAAACAGTTTTATAATGTGCCTTTTCTTGTAAATTTAAACAAGATATAGTAACTCGTCGTTTTAAATATGTATATTTATATAAATTAATCTCTGTAATTAAATCAGCTTCACGCTGTATCCCGCATACTGCAGGATAGGGAGGGAATCTAGTGTTAAGACACTCCGTTTTCCATTTTCCACTGAATTCTGAAGGCATTGCGTGTTGAGTGGCGGAACTTAACACCACGCTTTTTGACTGTAATATGCTACATAAACATTTGTAATTATGGTACATGTATAATTATGTTTATATATTATATTATATATTTATTTAAATAATCTGGCGCAATTAAGTTTTTTTTTAATCCGACGTTAACCAATCCCGGTGAAATGTTGACGGAAAAGGCATTCATCTGTCTGTTGTTGCAATTATTTTGTTAAATTGCCATCGGCGATAACAAAATACTCTTGAAAATTTAAAGAACGTCGGGTCGGGTTTCCAAAAATGTATAATACCAAATATACGCAATTAATCCGGTTAAGATAGTTTTATTTAAAAATTCATAAAAAATTTTAAAAAGTTAAAATTGATCTCTTAAAAATATCTTTACAATTTAAATTAAAAATTTACCTAAGAAAGTACTTATAAATTATATATTATTTGTATTGTTTTTAGCTTCACGCTGTATCCTGCATGTAGCGGGATAGGCAGACGGGCCGTACTGTTAAGACTCTACTTACCACTTTCCGACACATTCTGCAGGAATTGTGAATGGCGAAAGTCAACGCCGCGCTTTGCCTCGACACCAGAGCGAAGAAATGAATATATTTTTCTACAATTCCTCGACTGGGAATCGAACCCACAACCTGTCACGTTTACAGACACACTGTGGCAACTATATAAACATAAAAATCGTGAATGTAATTTAAACAGAGAACCTCAAGATTATATAGCGATCGTCGTGGTCGGGTTCAATTTATGTAAATGGTATTTGTTTAGAGGGTATTGCAACAAGAAATGAGGAAAAATATACAAGTAATAGTTTTTGTTGCTCTTTCAATAAGCCGTTTAATGTTATTTTAACGCCTTTCAGATTTTTTAATAAGCTCGTATATTATTTTTATATTGCATTTTTTTTAGCTTCGCGCTGTATTCCACTTAGCAGGGTTGGCAGTGGGAACCTGGGGATCTAGTTTTAAGACATTTCGTTCCCATTAAGCCATTTTCGTTCCCCACTTTAGCTGAATTTTCGAGGTATTGCATGTTGAGAGGCGAAACTCAACGTCGAGCTATGGTTCGTTACGAGAGCAAGGAAATGAAAATATTTTATAATTAATTTCTTCAAGTGGGAATCGAACCCACAACCTCACACCTTTACAGTCACATACTCCTGCGCTAGGGAATTAGCCTCAATGGTGTATCACACTTGGTGTTTCTTATTGAATATCAAATGTTTTTATTAAGCCATAGCAACCGTTTTAGCTTCACACTGTATCCGGCACACAGCAGGGTAAGCCGAGGGAACCTAAGACACTAAGACTAAGTTAAGACACTCCGTTCCCCACTTTCTGCCGAATTCTGGAGGCGTTGCGTGTTGAGTGGCAGATCTCAACGTCACCTTTTGCTCCGAGGACAGAGGGAAGAAATGGAAATATAAATTTAAGTAAATATTTTATCTCCTCGAGTGGGGATCGAACCCACAAACAGTCGGCTTTACAGTCACACTTTATGCCCCTGTGCCACGACTGGCTTCGTCCGTAATGTTAATAACCGTTTTAGGATTTCTAAATATAATTTTAAAAGTTTGATAAGATTTGTAGTGAGACATAAGTAAGACACTTGAATTCTTTAAAAAGATCAATCAATCAATTTTTGCCATACTTAGAACAATATTTTAGAAAAATAACGCGAGACTCTGTCCTAACATCATTATTTATAGTTACATTTTTAATTTAATAAAAAAAACAATAAAATATAATTTTCGTAACAGTAAAATGTTGATAGGTTATATTGTAATTTTCATACAAGTGGAAAACCCCGTTCTGAATGTGTAGGTCATTTTACAGTTTCCGCGACATTTGCAGCGCCGTATTACTTCCGGTGCATTGGGTGGAGCTAATTTCGTAGCACAGAAAAGTATGGAAATTCACAATTTCAAGAGACTTTTGCAATTTCACATTTCCGTTATATTACCGTGCGTAGATTATATTTATTGCGTTGTTTGAATTTTGTTTATATTTTTCATCTGTTTAATAAAAAATATAATAAATGGATGAAGAAGAGTGTGCTCAGCTGGTTTGGGCACTTCGGACGAATGAGTGATGAAAGAATGACAAAAAAGACAAGACATAGTATCAGAGATACTGGAGGAAGGTCACCTAAAAAGCATGAGGACCCCTCGGAGGGCATGTATGAAGAGGTTGATGACAGTGGACGAGGCGAAAGAGGTATGTAGAGACCGTAACACATTTTTTAGGTCATACGTGGTTATTACGCGTGGTACTGGCTTTATTTCTTTAGAATAACCTAACATACATTTGCAAACGAAAATATTAACTAGATGACTAATATAAATCATTGAAAATTTATTAACTTTATTATGTTTGCCATTAAATATAATTTATCATCATCAGCTTTAACTTGCGGTTTCGACTGTCAATTGATCATAAAATCGTCTGACAAATGAGACATTATGAGCGCTGGAGGTACCTCCTACCGCAGAGCAGTGCGTTATATCTAAACGATAAACGCGATGTAATATAGCTATAGCCTTTCTCGATAAATTACCTATCTCACATGTTTTTTATTAGAACGATTACTTCCTGAGAATAACGCATTCAACCTAACAAACACTTGAGCTTTACACAGTTAGTATAGATAAGTAAACCGCTAGAAATCATTAAAGCAGCTAGTAAATTTTAAACATGAATGACATTATATTAGGTACCTGGTAGGTGTGGTTAGCTACAAGTCTCGTGTAAAAGAGAAAGCTGAATCGATCACACCACGCGAGATGCGTACGAGTTGCGCAATTTGTGACGTCAATTATTATTAACGGATCTTGACACGTGCTTTCGCATCAACATCTTGAAGGTATTTATTGAAGATTTCAATATTTTTATGAAGATATTGATTGATATATTGAGTTCTGATGCCTCTCAATATATGTATATATAAATATATTTAGTAATTTTTCGGCATACACAGATGTACAAATATATTTTACACATATATATATATATATATATATATATATATATATATATATATATATATATATATATATATATATATATATTTCAGCTTCACGCTGTATCCCGCACACAGCAGGGTAAGCAGAGGGAGCCTAGTGTTAAGACACTCCGTTCCACCGTCCACTTTCCGCCAACTTCTGGCGGCGGAGTGGCGGAACTCAACTCAACGCCGCGCTTTCCCGTCGACACCAGAGCGAAGAAATTAAAATATAAAAGTAAATAAATATTTCATCTCCTCGAGTGGGGATCGAACCTATAACCAGTTGATTTACAGGCACACTTTGTGCTCCTGCGCCACGACTGGCCTCATATTTTATATTTGCTGTTTATATTTGCTGATAATAATATATAATTCTCCGTTTTTGAATAAGCTAAGCTCAAATGTATTAAACTGAGAAGCGATATCCAATTTATATTGGATATCGCTTCTGCCAGCGACTAGATTTATATAATAAGTTCTTTGATTTTCACAATTATTACACATTTTATCATCCGTTGGAAATAGTTAAAAATAGTTTCATTTAAAATGTACTTATATATTTTTTGTAAATAATTCTTGTTTTTTTTTATGCAGAGGTTTTATGCACAGGATGCACCTACGTATATTTCCTCTGTATATATTCTATTTTGCAAATAACCTTCTTTCACTGAAACTTAAAAGAACTTAAAAGAACTGAACTTAAAAGATCATTATAAAGGGAAAAAATAAGAAATATTACAAATTGCTTTAAAGTGTAAACTAACAAACTATGAGACTTCCAATACTTATTATTATTTCTTTTATTATATTCCCTACATAACTCGCTTCATAATTCTCTCATTTAACAAATATGGACACAGAAACTTCTGAAATTCATTTTCTACTGTTATATTATCTCTATAACCGACATTTTTATTATCTCTAAGAAAACCAGGTCAGGCTACTTTCTCACTGACAATGTGGGAACTTTTGGACAAAAGGAAGGATGAACGTCTTTTGATTTGCGCTACCAAATTACGGATATGACTTAATTTATACATAATACCTTGTTATGAAATATTTAGTTACACCAAGTAGTTAAATAACAAAAGAATTGGTTTGGTTCTAATAGTAAGGTAGTGTCTGATGTTTGCGAGTTTGTTTTTTCAAATCTTATATATGAAAATTACATGTTAATTAAATACATAAATCAGCTTCACCCTGTATCCCGCAGACTGCAGAGCTGTAGGCAGAGGGAACCTATTGTTAAGACACTCCGTTCCCCACTTTCTGCCGTATTCTGGAGGCATTGCGTGTTGAGTGATAGAACTCAACGCCGCGCTTGTCCTCAACACCAGATTAAAGAAATGGAAATATAAATTTAAGTAAATATTTCATCTCCTCGAGTGGGGATCGAACCCACAACCAGTCGGTTTACAGTCGCACTTTGTGCCGCTGCGCCACGACTGGCCTCAACATATTAAAAATGCTGATATTTTTCCAAAAGTATGACAAATAGCGATGTTTATTAACGCCATCGTAGTATAGCGTATTCTATGTCTTTAACATTCATAACTGTTTAAGTTTTTAGGGTGTAACTTCAACGGTATTTATTATGAAAATAAAAATAAATTTTGATATTAGTGCCAAATTACCTTAAAGAATATTCCTAAGTAATATCTCTTCTCTCCAGATTTAAGCAGAGGCATCGTCCACCGAGTCACGCCCAACTCGTCTTCGCTGCAGCTCGAGCAATCTGTAAAATAAACACAATTTTATTAGTTACATCTTCATATTATTAATTGAATGAATTTTGAGGAGACGTTGAAACAATATCATTATAGTTATATGAAAATAAATAGTATACAAGACGTGCATTAAAATCTGCTGAGATATCTAATATGGATGCAAAAAACATTTCTGCAATTATGTATTTATATTATTTTTTGTGACATCTAGAGACCGTCAACCACCATACTATAGGCATATATAGAACTACATCCTTTCATATTAGTAAGGTAAATATAATTACTATTACCATATAATAAAACTGATAAAATGCTTTGCCAATGGTGTTTTGTACTACCAGTACCAATCCATAAGGTACTTCCCGCGTACCTACAGTTATGAAATTTGGCAGGCAGCAGAGAACTCCGGAATGTGTAAATTTATAGATATAGAAAACAATAATTACAAGGTTATATTTGTAATTAATTTCAAAACAAAATGATGCAAACGCCCGCAAACTTAAGTCTGTCAACTTTATTCACCGCATAAACAAAACCTATAGGACATTTCCTGTAGTCCATCCAACACTTAGAAAATGAAATTTAAGCAACAAGTGACAACTAGCAGTTCAAACTACGGCAAAAATCGGAAAAATACAAAATTATTTTCATATTACAGATAAAACCTATTACTAATTTATTAAGTATATCAACTTCTATGAGGTGCATTTTTGTTTACCTAAAATTGGTACGGAACCATTGGTGGATGAGTCCTACCTTGTTTGTTTTAGCACTTAGTTCCAACAAACTGCGTTACAACATTTTTTAAAGTTGACAAAGAGGAAAAGAATCGCTCTCTGTACTTGGGTATACTCCATGTATGTGTGACCAATCGATGATTGTCCAAACGTTGAGAAATCGAGATTTAGTAGTAAAGGTCAAAGAATAATGTATATAATAAAAATGTTA
Organism: Heliconius erato x Heliconius himera; assembly: GCA_013421005.1. Classification (NCBI taxonomy): domain Eukaryota; kingdom Metazoa; phylum Arthropoda; class Insecta; order Lepidoptera; family Nymphalidae; genus Heliconius; species Heliconius erato x Heliconius himera. Next base: position 47,229 of record JAATLQ010037911.1, on the reverse strand, counting down.
TTAAGAAACCTTTGGATGATTAATGAAAATGTAATTATTGCAAAGGCTATAAAAGTTGAATTGTATGTCTGTCCATATATGTGTGTGTTTTTATAGCGAATATAATTAAAAATCATCTCTTAACAGTTTTGGTAATAGTAGCAACATAAAAAAGAAGTGTTTTAAATTTCTATACTTTGAATTTCAAAATGCAGCCAGCAAGTTATGGGTTTGATTGACCGTATGTGTAAAATTGTTTACAATGCCCTAGCTTAAATAATAGCGGGTTATTGGCATCCAAGATGTACTTAATACACTCCGTTTATAACTCTCCGCCCACGAGAATAGTTATCTTAAAACCAAATTCAGAAAATTTGTTTACCTAACTTTCTAAGTACGGAAAAATATTTTTAATAGGGTAAAAAATCCACATAGATCCCACACTAATATAGATAATAAAAAAATATGTACTCATTAAGAATAATGCACCATATATATAAAAATATACACTAAAAACAGATGTTTTGTCTATTGTATAAAAACTATTTTTAAATATTAGTAAATTAACATTGTAATTTAAGATATAATGCATGCAATTGACAAAAAGTGCATATTAAGGAGTCGAAGTTATCTTAATTATTTTAGCCCGCAAAGACGAAACCTTCCGAAATATTCTTACAATAACTTTTCTAACATAATGTTATAAAAATCGATGAAACTATTCCACTGCGAAGACTATCCGTGGTTTAATCCTAGCATAAAAGAAGAAGATCGTTCTACTACTAAAAAAAATTGTTTAAAAGTTGTAAGCACCGACAAAACCCAATAATAAATCTGTTAAGCCGTTAACAAATTAAATAAGTAATAACATTGATATTATAAATGTATTTTATTAATAATACATTTTATAATAATGCAATACAATATCACTTACAGCTCACATTGCAATACGTTCGTTGCCTTGAGTTAACTTTGTTGTCTAGTTCTGAATTTCATATACTGTGATACGTATTCTGATTATATGAAATTTCTCATTTAATAATTAAATTCTCGTAGTTGTATTAATAAATAATTTCTTAGTTAAAAAAATTTTACAAATAAAATTCTACATAGAGTCGGCGATATGATATGGTAGGTTAATTTAACATCTATGTCTTTATTCAATTAATTGAAAAGAAATGATTTTATTTTTATAAAAAAATATTGAAACATGGAGTACAAGAAGTATACTAAGCTTACTCTTATCTTATCTTTGACGTAAGTTCTTATTTTTTTATAATATTTTGGAGCGCAGTTTATAAGTTCCATTTATAAGTTCTCATCCATCCAGGATGAAAATTTATAAATGGATAGAGAATAGATTAACTTAAAACTAGGTCTGCTATAATAATAAAAGTTATAAACCTATTGTTTATAGTAAAAACATTAAACATAAAGAAGAAATTTAATATCAATTCAATATCAATAGTCATGAAAATACGGAAAACATAAAAGAGGTGACCGCAAACCGCTTAGCCCACCCTGACCTTTGGAATGGTCCAGTTTCGTCTAAAGGTCAACAAAATATGAATGCATCCTTTATTTATAAATATATTTTTTTATTTTATTTTTTTAGTGTAGCAATATTATAAAAACATTGTGGGGTGGATTATATTGTATTTAATTGGAAGAAGTATTATTGTTGTTATTAATTTGCATGTAAATAAAAATAAATAAATATAAAGTGTAAATATTATCTGAGAAAAATTACAATTTCAATATATATTAAATTTAGGACAACAAAAAAAAACTATAAACAATTTAGGATTTTAAATACAAGGTTAAAATAAGATCCACGAGACATTAACCTCTATTAAGAACGAATGTAGAGCTCAAGAACGTAGGTATTCTTCTCCATAGTAGAAACAATGTAATAGCTAACTGACAATATTTAAAATATTAAAGATGCATGAAATATAACATATGAAACATGTATAATATTTAAAATATAAAGAATACTTTACAGTAAAAAAAAAATCATTAATATCATATAGACTTACCTATATCACTTCACTTAAAGATATATTAGTGTAAGTACTTCGATTTCCAAATAGTAAAAACTTTTATATTTTTTTCGGTTGATATTAAAATAACCAGCTTCACGCTGTACCCCCACTTTCCACAGATTTTTTCAAGGCATTGCTTGTTGAATGGCGGAACTCAACGCCGGGCGACATTAAAATAACAAGCTTTCAAAATATCTTACATTGACCTTGATTGACAGGTCTATAAAAAGTTTATACTCTGTATTAAAGCATTGATTAATGAAAGTACTAACTAAACAATTGATTTAAAGAATATAAATTTTATGAAGGTTAAAAGTTACAGTTACTGTCTTGGTAAGAGTCTAGTATATACAGTTTTACGTTATATTCCGCACACATCAGAGTAACCAGAGGGAACCTAGTGTTAAAACACTCCGTCCCCGACTTTTCGCCAAACTTTTCGAGACATTCCCGGTTGAGTGGCGGAACTCAAGGCTGGGCTTTTTGAATTAGTGCCAGAGCGAAAAATGAAAATATTAAAAAAATAATAATTTATTCCCAAGTGGGGATAGAACCCACAACCGTCGAGTTACAGTCACACATTTGTGCCCGTGCGCCATGACGGCCTGAAGAGTCTAGTACTCTAATCAAAATGCGGTTGGAGCTTTTTTCGTCAAACAGGTTACTATTAAGAATATTAGAATAATAATTAGCCTTAAATACCTTAAATACACATTCTATGATAATTAATAGATGTAATACCACCGACTGTAGAACCTTCACATTGTTTTCAAGTTAAATTATTTATTGTACTATTTGAGACAAACAAGTTGAATAAAAAATAATGTAGGAGTCAAAATTAATATAAAAATTATAGTAAAGTCGACAATTATTATAACTATTATAAAGTTTTTATAAATATTTTATTTAGCTTCTTTTTTAGTTTAAATCATACTGTAAAAAAAAATTTTTCAATGAAATCATTATGTTAACAGTAGTCGAAGTTCACGTTAGTCACGAAGACATTAATCTAGTTCAATATCGTTTAGCCGTAGCCTTAACTCTCATGTGTTTCAATGCCTATTGTCTTTTGCTGAAATAATAATAGTAGATCGAATGAATTCTTCGATAACTAAATGAATAAACTAATTAATTTAAATATTGATTTAGGATATCTAAGTTGTATTTATGTATTTTTTATTTTGTGAGGTGTCTACCTCATTCTCTGTTTGGATTCTATTGAAACGTTACTTTGTGTGTACTACTTATTAAAGTGCTATACACAAAAAAATTGCTAAACGTATAAGCAAATAAAAAAATTAAACTAAATATCCCGCATGCAGTACAGTACAGTGGGCAGAGGGAACTTAGTGTTAAGACACTCCATTTCCGCAGAATTTTGGAGGCATTGCGTGTTGAGTGGCGGAACCGAATGCCGCTCTTTGCCTCTCATACTCATATGGAAAAAATATATGCCTATTTTAATAAATGGTCTATGAACGTTAAAATATACAACATTTTCGTTTCCTTTATAAAACACACAGGTATAAGTAACTATGTGATAGGAATAAAATTAATTCCAAAATATGGTTTAATTTGATTTTCATTTCCCTTATACATATGTATATAAAAATAATATTTTTCATTAATTTTAATATAGGTGCACATTAACAAGGAAAAGACGTAACCATGTCGTTGTTGGGAAGTTTCGTAATATATGCGATGGTAGTGGATTTGATTCTTATCGATAGAATGTTACTATATAAAAAAAAAATTCTACAGTTTATCAGTCAATCTATGACGAAATGTTCTCAAATGGATCTAAAAAAGAGAGATAAACTACATCTGTCTTAATTTTTTTTTTATGTTTGCTTGAATTTTACAAAATAAAACATAATATACTTTATAAGTTATCTGATATATCATAACCTTTGAACTGACTATATTAATAATTCTTGACAGCAGCTGACTCATCAATTAACAAAAAGGAACTATTTTCGATGACATTAGTTAAAACGATTTGACATATTCTTAAGTTTAAAATTATTCAGATTTATTGTAAATAAATTGATAGTAGCAGTATTATTGAATTTATTGATAATTTAAAATCATATAACAAGAACATGTTTTAGTTGGCAATGATAAATAATTTATCATTACTTTAAAGTATTTAAAACATGTAACTATTTTATATAAATAGCTACTTAATTTTATTAGTTTTAAAAACATTGTCATAAATTCGAATTAATTTTCGAATTCGAATAAATACTATTGTAAATAAAAAAGTCAAGTGAAATATAATATAAATTTTTACCTGATTTCCCTCCAAAGCCGCTGATAGGAGATTGATAATTGACAGTTTTAGTGTCGGCGATGCAGCCCATCACTAGCAGAAGCACGGGTAAATATTGACGGAGATACATTTTGGTATTTTGTCACTACACTACACGATACACTGTTGGCATCTATGTACGAACTGATTATATTTATTGTCAAACTTGGGTAATATAATAAATTTCGCTAATGATTTTCTAATGGATGACTCAAAGAATTTATTATAAATTGCCAGATATGTATGTAATTGTAGAAATTAGTTTATTGTACAAATGATTATAATTAAATAATTACACTTCTCTTCTATTAGCTTAATATTTTTCTGGAATATTTCATATATTATAAAGTTATGTATGTTTTATGTATTTCAATAAATGTTATAGGTTATAACTGGTAAATTTGATCGAGAATTTATATTAATAAACAACTATTTCAATTTGTTTGATTCGCAATAAAATAATAGAATATGTAAGTAGTATTGTATGTGCATATTGCAGATTATTTCTCAAAGATTACATTTCCATAACTTTATTACGTTTCAAATTGTTTTACCGTTTGCCATTATCATCATTTTGAACATAGTTGCGTATAATTTACAACACGAAGTGTATAGAATTATGTTCTTCAATTTAGACACGCTATACAAGAATTAAAGAAGGATAATAACATATTTTTTTAGCTTTATGTTTCAGATTAGAAGTCAGAGAGTACCAGCATCATTCTTATTGATAAAAAATCTTGTCTAGAAAAATTTAAAACTTTTTTCACGATAAATTGTTGTATAAAATATCGATTATTTATGTTCGTAAATAATACAACATTTTTCTGATATCACAACTTTTTAAAGCAAAAAAAAAAACAAAATATAAATAATTATTAAAACGAAGTCGCATATAAAAAAAAATTCAGTGATGAATAAAATAAAATAAACAATAATTGATCTAATTAACAACTCGAAATGAAATTTACTTTGTTGCATAATTTTATGCACGAAATTATTAGGATTTTTTTGTATAATAAAAAATCGCGAGCGAGCGAGAGATTAAAAGAGAGCCAAGATGCAAGAAATGTTTAATCTAACACGAAGTACACATACACCTGTTAATATTTAATATATTGTATCATATATGGTCTCGTTACTACGATTGCAGACATAGTATCAAATTAGAAACGCCTTATGCAATTACAATGACAGGTATTTGCGCTTGCGTTCCAAGATTACCCATAAGCAACACGTTTAGTTATTTAGCATATTGAATTTGAAGGAAAATTTATAGAAACTCTTATATGGTACATATTGATGTCGATTTTCTTTTTCATTAAATATAATTTTCATAAATTAGTGGAATTTCAACTTTTAGTATGTACAACTTCAACTTTTAGTATCTTTGTGAATATTGTTTGAATAAGCTTATAGTTTGACATTGCCGCCATTTTGGTGTATGTGTCAGTGAGCGTTGGGTGCAAATGTCTAATTATATATTAAAAAAAAACATTTATAATAATAATGGGTTACATGAACCATTTGTTTTAAATAGTTTTGTTATTTAAAACGTTAAATTATAAAAGTAAGTAAAAGCACATTCGAAGACTCATTGGATAAAATATAATAAATATGATAATAACATTGTTGCTACAAGCGAAAAAATTAAATGTCACTTCGATTCGAGACATAATTTTTCAATAAACGTTTATATACGCTATAATTAATCAACGTAAAAGGCAAACAATTCATCAAAATATTTATACATCGAAAGTGAGAAATCTTATGTGAAGGTGTGACAATCGATTGCCGTCATATTAAATTTAATGCAGATAACAATCTGCCTTTTCATTTCGAACTTGAATGATGACCTTAATAATATGATTTAACAATATATTAATATCATCGTTTACAATCTTGTTAACAATATTATTAATTTTTAATTTAAAGAAAATATGCACCTTACATTTTAAGGTGAAGAAACAAAAATGTTAAATACACTATGTTCATGTAACATAAATTATATAAATAGTTTTTCATATTTTTTTGTATCTTACATTATATTTAATTCCGGGGGGAGGCGAGGGGGTTCGCTTACTGTAAGGAACAACCAATTATGAAAATATAATGTATTTATAGCTTCACACTGTATTGTAATGCGTGTATTCCAGGGTAGGCAGGAAATCTCGTGTTAAAAAGCTCCGTTCCTAATTTTCTAAATATCCCCAGTAGTGTATTAATTGACACAAACAGTGAAAACGGTTAGCTATCGTGATAATTACAAAATATATATAATAGTATTTGTAAAGTTTTTCAGTAACTTGAATTTTCTTGCTGAAAACTTAAAATTATCACTTACACAATAATGTGATACACATAACAATAATGTGATATCAATGGCAATGACATTTCGGCGATAGCCCTGCGTTACAGAAATACTTGCATTCTACGAGAAATATAAATATCTTTGTCTACTTTTACTTTACAAACCCTTTTTTGCTAGTAATATTTAAAAAGAACAAGGTCGTGTTTTAATGATGCTTGCCTATTGAAATAAATTTATTTAAAATTTAAAGTGCAACATAACGTATGCAAGTCAAAGTCTCTATTTAAATTAATGTTGCCATATCATATAACGTGAAGAAAAAACATTACGTAAATTTAACTAATATTTCTGTAGGTATGTAAAAATGTTAAATGTAAATTTAGAACGTTAGTCTATAACGTTCTAAATTTATCACATGTTAATTTCCAAATTGAGTCGTCTATGTGGTATTTGGATCAGTTTCAAAGGAAATTGCTATTTCCTATAGATTTACTACGTAGGTGGTACTAGATTGGAAATAGTTTGAGAGGCTGTGGCTAGAAAATTTATATGCATATATCAATTGTATATTAATAAATTTACCATACTTACAGTATTAAAGATATACTTCAAATTGAAACATGAATAATATAATTCATTTGCACATATTTTTTCATATTTTAAATATCGTTTTAATTGTAATATAGTTATAGTGAATTAATGAGACACTATATAAAGTTACAATCATGGCTGCCACTTGGATCACGATGCGGACATCAAACGAGATTATTACGTAAGCTTAACGCCAATTATGTCTCTAAAACCCAATCTGAATACGTCATTAGATATATTTAGCTAAAGTTTACCAATTTATGTAAATATAAACATGCTGTATTGTTAATACTCTTCTCTCTCTTTGCGATATGAATTGAACTAATATTTATAATGTCATAAAAATTATATCTGAGTTAATTTAGGTCTAATAAGTATTTTGTTTACTACAGTTTTTAATAACATATTTATAAATATTGACAATCAGATTTTATTTACTTTATATTTATTTTTACTAATAGTTAAAGATATTCTTTTTATTTCTATCCTATGGAAAGAATATTCAACTTTATTTAGATAGATATTATCATAGTCTAATCTCATTGGGATTTGAGACGCAGACGTATGCCAGTCAAATTCTTAGATGATGAAGTTATTAGGGTTCCACTTCCTGCAAGTGCTTTTGGCAGCTGTACCGCCTGTAGAGGAATGTGGTCAATTTAATATTTGAAAGTATTATTCAAGTGTTTGTTTTGCTTAATTAATATAATAAGATAAATTATTTTTAAATAGTTCTTAAAGTATATAAATTAATCTCTATAATGCTACTAAAATATCACTATAGTAATACCTATAATATATATGTATAAATAAATAAGCAAATAAAACTAAATGGATCAATTACAGCATAAGTTGCTTCCAGTACGTAAACTGGTTGGTTAGAAATCGCAAAAATTCGATTTTTTGCCCTGTATTTGCTTAAATAGTATTCAAAGTTAACCAGACCTTAATAAAAACTTGCAAAGTATATTTATGGACTAGTTTTTGCATTTTTGTTTTTTTTTATCGTTTACGATTATCTCCCTAGACTAATTATGTTCGAAAAGGAGGGCTAATTAATCAATATAAATAAAAACGAGGCCAGTCGTGGCACAGGGGCACATAATATGACTGTAAAACCGACTGGTTGTGGGTTCGATACCCACTCGAGAAGATGAAATATTTACTTAAATTTATATTTCCATTTCTTCGCTCTGGTGTCGAGGCGCAGCATTGAGTTCTGCTACTCAACCCGCAATGCCTCCAGAATTTGGCAGAAAGTGGGGAAAGGAGTGTCTTAAAACTAGGTTCCCTCTGCCTACCCTGCTGTGTGCGGGATACAGCGTGAAGCTGATTTATTTTATTTTTATTTTAATAAAAAAATATATAGACCGTTTTAAAAGAACTATAAGTTGGAGCTTAAAAAACCATTATCAGAGTATAAATTTTACTATCTGATTATTTCAAGCTGCATTAGAGACATCTGACATACAATATTTCTTAGCAATCGCAAAGTAGCGGCTATTACGTTAATGTATATAAACTCTTTTTAGGCCACAAATAATAAAGTGTATATAATTTTTTAGGGTTCCTCTATAGGATCACTTCATTGTCCGTCTATCCGTCTGTCGAGATAAGATAGAGACAGATACTTCCCGTCTACATTTATAAAATTTGGCATAAAGTTATAACTTACAATAAAAATAAAGGAAAAATAAGCTTTAGTTTGCCAACTTTTATAATTTGTACTTCCTATTGAACTGCAACCTTAAAAGTGGTACGGAAACCTTAGGGTGCGAGTCCGACTCGCACTTTACCAGTTTTTTTTTTGTTAAAAATATTTAATTGGAACGCTTGTAAAAGAGTATTCAATAAAGACTATCAAACTGTATAAAACTATATACAATTAATATTTTTATATTTGCAAGATTACCATATGACCTTTGTTGCTCTTTTAAGATAACCTACCATCGATCATGAGATATTTGCAACAAGACAGGATTGCGTTTAGACATGACAAATGATGGAACACCTTCCTTAACCGCAGAGTGGGGAAGAAATCATATTTGGCGTCCTTATTGACAAGTGCGTAATTTTTGTATTGCAAATTTACTTAGCGAACTATGTTTCTGATTGTTCTGACATTACGAAACCAATGGTTATTGTATGGTAGTGTATTGTGCTTAACTTAAAATATATTAACATGAATTAATATCGCCTACAGCACGCGGTACTTGCAAGTTGAGATATTGCATAGGTAGATTTGTATTATAAATAGTATTAGCGACCCAATCATGGCTTCGCCCGTCTAAACCTATTGTTATATTATTTCAAAATTTAACCAAATCTTTACATTAATTGTAGCCTATATAATATTCTAATTTATAATCCATATTTCTGGGAAGTTTCATCTAAATCTGATCAGTAGTTTTGGCGTGAAACTTAAAAAAAACATCCATCCAAACAAACTTTCATATTTCTAATACTAGTAGAATAAAAGTATAATACATTTTTTTGTCAGGCTTTGAAAAGTAATAATTGAAAACAAAATAGAGTATTACGTGTTTTTAAATATTTACATTACATATAAGAATACGTTTTATTTAAAAATATATACGTATGTACATACATAAACATCAAGAGAAAATTTCAGGTTTAGCTATAAAGGATACGGTGCAATAGTGAAAGCTCCGTGGCACCATTTTGGACTTTTTACTAAGGAATAGGTTATAAACATATCTATATATACGAGTGTATATTGATTAGTATTAAAACTAAGCAAAACTTGTATTAAGCCTATTTAATATAATTGTAACCGGATGGTTTTAGATATCGAGTTAGTAAAATTACCACGGCTTTTAACATGTCATAATATAATTAAATTAATTATACTAAAATGCGATTTTCTGCAGTAGTATATGTTGTATAGAAATTATTATTATATTTGAATTTGTTTACATTTGTTATTTGATTACTTGATATAAAAAGAAGCCTATGGTATGATAAAAATGTTTAAGTTACTTTACAATTGATTGTTCCAACCGAAGTAATCAGTAGATTTTTTAGCTCCATGCTACATAGCAGGGTAGGCAGAGGGAACCTAGTGATAAAACACTCCACTCCCATTAAGATACTTCCATTCCCCATTTTCCGCCGAATTCTGGAGATATTGTGTGTTGGCAAAACTTAATGACGCGCTTTGCCACGACAACAGAGCGGAGAAATGAAAATATTAAATATTTCATTTCCTTAGGTGAGGATCGAACCCACAACCTATTGCGTTTATAGTCACACGCTTGTACCTACCACCAATAAATAAATACAAATTAAAAACTAATCCGACGTGTCTTTTATTTATATGAGATGGATTTAAAGAAACAACATAATATAGCTTTATCAATATCGCGGTCTTCGTAAGACAATCATAATGTATATATTTAAAAAATATTAAAAATAAAACCAAAAAGCAACAACCTCATCGCATTGATACTTGATTTTTAAACGACAGCCTCTACTCAAGGTCGTTTTATTTTTTGAATATCCTTTTAGAGCTTTTGTCTCATAAATATACATGCAATATTAATAATACAATTTATATAGACTAATTAAATTTCTAGGTGACTGTAAAATCAACTGATTGTAGGTTCGATCGAAATTAAATATATATTTACATTTATATTTTAATTTTTTTCGCTTTGGTGTCGAGGCAAGGCCCGGCTTTGAGTTTCGCCACTCAATGCCTCCAGAACTCGTCGGAAAGTGGGGAACGGAGTGTCCTAACACTAGATTCCCTATGCCTATCCTTTTGTGTGCGGGATACAGCATGAAACTAATTTAATTTTTAATTAAAATTCTATAACACTTGAGTATACATATACAGAAGGTTTTTTAAATTTGGAATATTACAAGAATAATAAAAAATCAAATTGTAAGACGTCACAAAGGCGTGGCACTGTGGAAATCTAAATAATACTTATTAACATTAGTACAACTTTTAGTTAGTTACTTCAACATTAATCGGGATTAAAAAACGATCGACATTTTGATACAAATAGAAAATTAATAATTTCTAAATATTTTGTTACATTTTCTACTGAAAAAGTGGGGTACTGTTGACTGGTGTCACTTAGCCAAGTTAAGAGTTGCTACCGTTAGCAGTGTAGGATTTTTTTTTACTTATTACGCTTTTTATTTATAAATTTGTTTATTCATTTATATAATATTTTATAGAAATTTAATGTAAATATATAATCTTATTTCTTCACTCGTCGTATGTACATACCTACATTAGGCAACTAGTAGGTATTAGTCAAACAAAATTTTGGCTAGATGAGTGTAGGTATATTTTTATGTAAAATATTCAAATGACTCATCACGGATTCAATTTTGCAATGCTATTGGAATCGATTCCAACCTGACCTTAGGATGTTCAACGCTTTCAAATATTATGACCTATAAACGCGGAGAACTATAAACGGTGTGAAAAAAGTATTAAAAATAAGAATGCAAAATGTTGCCAGGCTACTAAATATACCTATTGGACCAACGCAATAAATTTAATGACTTACAGCAAAACCATCATCGACGCTAATATCATTGACATTTTAGAAAATATTTTTAAAAGTCAACGTCTTTATAGTATACCTAAATCTTAATAAGCATTCAAAATTTAATCTGATTTCTTAAGCTTAGAATTATAATATTTTACTTTTATTGCTTACTTAGCTAAAAGGTACTAAAGGTACGTGTAAAAGTGGGTATAAACCGAAAAATACGTTTTTTAATAAACTAAAGTTTATTTTTAAAAAAAAATCTAAGATCTTTCTAACCATCTTTCTCCACTTCTGATAGGAAATATCTTAACTACCTAACACCCGTGAGATGTGATTTTGGTTGTGCGAAGATATATCTAGGTATATTTCCTTGACATTGGCTGATCATCGTTCACTTCGACACGACGATAGTATTTTCATAAATTATAAGCAAATGGAGATTATGAGCGGATTTATAGGAACACTAGCTTGTATTGCCATACGTGTATTACGCAGTCTTGTGAGTGAATAGCATTACTTTGTAGGTGAATTATATTATATCTTGAAAAATAATAGTTATTAACCTTTTATTTCATATCAATAGGAAAAAGTCAAAGTGAAAATATTTTTAAAATGATGGGATCAAAAAAAATTGATATAAAAAATTTGAGGAAACATCAATTGAGAATTACAGCTTGTGATATTTTTACGTTATTAAACTTAGTCATCCAATAAATAAAAAACTACAACATTCAAGCATTTCATGTATGTACATAATTAAATGAGACATACATCAGAGAAATACCAATTCTCGGTTAAAAACACGCAAAATATTTTTTATGAAACATTATTTTATTGCGCACATGTGGTATTAAAATATTTTTTTGAATGGCCAATATCTTGGAAATAATAAAAGTTCATAGGATACTGTATGGTGCGAAAATGTTTTCTCTATTTTCTATATCAGTAATTGTATATAAATTTTGTCTTTAAATTATTTTCTGTAGATATCTTTCATAAAAAAAAACTTCTATTTAATTTGCTTGGAGATAACATTTTCTATGTACAAGTTGTTGCAATGCTTTAACAAGTTACATAATTTCCTGACTGGTTGGCAAATTCATCTGTAATTCATATTTTAATAATATTTAAAATAATAAATTCTTTAATACATAAATATAATAAATACAAGTTTTTTTTGTGCCCACGGAACATATGCATATTGAAAAAAATCATATATACAGGTTGATTTTGTGTAAATTGGTAAAAATTATTTAACTTCTTGGAAGTATTTGCCATCTAGTTTCTTCATTATAAATTAAAATGATTTTTTTTATATATTATTTACGTAAATTATTTAAATTAAGTAAATTGTAAAAATTTTAATTACATTATAGAAATAAAAATATTTTATTGTTATATATAGAAAGTCAACAAATATGAAACTGTCATTAAATGTCAAGGTCAAATGAAAGCTTTTATTATATAATAATTCCAAGGATCGATGTCCTTATCAATAAAATACGAAATATCTGGCAACTTACAAATTTTGAAAAAAAAATAGATTATTAATAAGATTGAATAAGCACATTCAACCTCATTAGTCACTGACAGCGAAATTTTAACACAGATAAAAAATAAAAATCAAATACGCGCGGCGATACGCGCGGTCGCCGCGTTGGTTGCGGTTATACTAAGTATTAACAATGATAAAATAAGCAAAGCTTTTATGTAACCTTCGGTTTGAAAGCCACATTCTTTGCGGTCAAGCGTGGTATAGTGAAGATGTCGCAAGTCCAAATCTCCTAATAAAATATACATTGAATTGACCTTTACAAGGTTTTTATAGCTGCTGGCTGCGTATGCGCAGGGTGCTACGTGCAGTTCATGCGCACATATCAATTTTTGTATTTTTCTTTGAATCATACTCTTATACTTCACTCTTCTTGTGATTTATCTTTTTATAAACTGTCCTTTATAAAAAGATAAACTGCTTACAATCACATTTACATAATGTGAAGTTTCCTGTGGAGCTTAATTTAATTACCGTCCAAAGAATGTTTCGAGTATGTAGGTAAACTGGATATGCTGTCCCCAGATGCCACAAGGCTTACGCTTGCCAACTGCTATTTTATGGGATGTTGTTTAAACACATTGAGGTAAGAATTAAAAAAGAAGTGTAATAAATGATTTTAGTTATTTTTATTTTGATTGGTGGTGCTTGCATAAAATAATAATTATTCATATGAAAGTGCGTGAGCGTTCAATAAAAGGGCAACATTGAAATAAATATAGGTACAATTACCTTAAGTAAATCACATAAATTCATATCACAATACGTAAGTGCATATATCAATCTTATCTTATTCAAGCAAAAGGTTTTTTTACATTAATGTATATTAATCCAGGAAATTATATTGAAAAAACATTTTATTATATTAATAATAAGTAATAATAAATTTGCTGCAAAGTTGCATTAAAAGTGTATTTTTCACCTTTGTTCTGTACATGACATAACTCAAATAAATGGGAAGGTCGAATATATAACAATAAAGTTTATGGTATTTATGGTGGTATTTGTAAGCCGTTGCTTATTAATTTCCGGTTTGACTGATTCAAATTCTTCAGATACATGTATTTATTGATCTGACAGTATTACGGGGCTGTGGACACAAGCTTTTATTTCAATCAAAATTTATATTTAGTTGTTTTATTCGAAATATGTAATTTTAATGGAGAATCATATTTTATATAAATGAGAAATAAATATATGTATATGAATATATTTTATTAAAGATATTTTTTATTAAAACAATTCCAAGAAGTAGTATGTCGCTCTTAATTATCTTTAAATTTAAATTTAAAACTAATAAAATGTTATGCTACGGAGGAATACCTACATATATTATAGCTGTGATGCAAATATTTTTTGTCATATAAAATGGCGCTAACACTAAAAAGTAATTTTAAACATGAAATTTTATGGACTTGTCGCTAAAAAGATTTTATTACAAAAAATCTTAATACGTGATATAGCAAATATCTATACATAATTATTTATATATTTTATCTTAATTATAGACCGTCGTGACGCAGAGACATAAGCGTGAGACTGTAACGCGACGATTATGGGTTCGATTCCCACTCGGAGGAATGAATTATTATTCATTAATATTTTCATTTCTTCGCTCCGGTACCAAAGAAAAGCGAAGCGATGAGTTTCGCCATTCAAGACGCAATCAAAACTTCGACGGAAATTGAGGAAAGGAGTGTCTTGACACTACGATTCCTCTGCCTACTCAGCTATACGCGGGATTCAGCGTGAAGCAGAAAAAAAAGTATCGCTACCTACTGCATTTATATAAGAATGAATAAGTCTACTCGTAATGTAATAGGGTATTGACTTTGAATTTTAGTTGCTATTATTAAATGAGCAAAGTAACAATAAATTCAAGGTTGATATCACGATAGCCTTATTAATAGATTTGCAGTCCTCTATTTATTTAAGAATTGGGTAGCGAACATTCACTGTTTAATATTTTATATGTCTAGCAAGATAATGTTCAATTAATTTAACTCAATGCCACACAATGTTTACAAGTAGGATTGAACCCACAACCGACTGCTGTCTGTGCATGGAAGCTGTATGAGAAAATCTATTAAAGGCATTTATAAAATTTTTTTTAGACAAAGAAACAATGCAAATGAGCCTACGGGGTAGGCGTTAAATGCTGTCTCGCTCTGCTAAAGGTCACCGTCGCCTACGACCTTTTATAACACCAGAGGAGCTACCGGTGGTGGAGATAGACGCGCTTTTTAAAGGTATCCAAGTCGTATTGACCTGGAAACAATGCCGCAGGTAGGCAATTAGAAATCACACAACAGTGGAGTGCCAAGTATCTAGATAATCGGCATGGTTCTCGAGCTTCTGGTGTACTGTGCGGTTAGAAAATTTGGCGGCAGGTAACAGGTCACACAATTCCTCAGAACACTCCCCGTGAGAAATGCGGTAGAGAACGTACTGCGAGGAGACATCTCTAAGAAAACCAATACGTCAAGCCTTTCACAGATCAGTGGGTCCCCAACGATTCGGACGACTCTACGTTGTATGCAATCAAATGGATCAAGCTGATACTGAGGTGCCCCAGCCCTGAGATGAGAACAGTACGCCATATGGAGAACAATTCTCGAGGCCGAATCTGGGGCCTATATAGAGCTAATTGATCTTTTGATGTGAAGAACTGTCTCGTTCTGCTAATGACCGCCAGTTTCTTTTAGGCCAACATAGTCTTGCTCTCCAGATGATCGCGATACTGGCAGTCACTCGAAACGCTAAGGCCCAATGTGCTGATACTGGGCGCAGCTATAAGGGGAGTATTTTGGACGAATGGCGACATGACACACGGGTTTTTTAATTATAATTTAATTTTATTTTAATATCATTGTCAATATAGAAAGATATGAAATATTATGAAGGTAATCATGTAACGAATTAATATAAACTTACTCATATATTATTCCATCAATTAAAATAAACGTCCTCGTATAACGCTCTCATGTTCTAGTCAGTGCAATGTTCTGCTAGCCATCATTAAAGGGCAAGGTCTCGAGTCTAGGGGCTTTGATCCAATATATTATTTATCTCTTTTTTTCATCTCAGTTCACAACTGGATTCTTCGGAAGGTACCCAATTGTTGCTTAATAAAACTGCTAAAAGTAAAACTCAAGTTTTACTTTGACATGATGCTATACGTGGTTAATTTAGCTTTTTTATAAATACGGGGACTTTTTGTAAGTTTAACAATAAGTGGAACAATAGACATCAACGAGTTCAATATCAAAATCATATAAATATTCTGTCTGTATAAAAAGTCGTACAATTAAACAAATTCATATAAATTTTAATATATTACATAATACATATTATATATGGTGAAAACATGGCCTACCTCTAAATCGTCGAGTTTTGGGGGTATGAATTACTTCTTTTCGTTCTTCCTTTATTTTGCAAGTAAAATATCTAAAAAACAATTAAATAAGTTAACACATTTGAAGGTTACATTTAAATCAGTTTTACCACTAAAATATTAACATTTTGTATTGAATCTAATGATTAAAGTTTAAAGTTTCACAAAAATCATTGAAGCATTTAATTAGGTACGCGTTTTATTCAAATTATTTTTATTTATTTATTTCTTTGATAGACTCTCTTAACGCTAGTTTTAATTTCAGATTAATTTCGCTGCGCTATATAAGAATTTAAAAAGATTCATATGTAATAAAAATATTTCATTAGATTTATTCGAGGATTTTTTACAGTTTCAATCTCCATTCCGCAGAATAGTATAGGCAAAGAGAATTTAATGGAAAAAAACTCTCCGTCTCTTCCTTTACACTCTAGTTCGACGCATTGTATATTCAGTAGCAAAAATCAACGCCGTGATTGTTTTGGTTAAATATTAATATCTATATCAATACTTTGATAAAAGTTTTTCCAAAAACTATAGAGGACTTAGAGAAAATTATAAAATAGCTTTTCTTCCGTTGTTTATTAAAAAAAATAGTCAAAGGATCATGATATAAATGAAACTGGATTCAATTAATGTCAAATCATTAAAAATATATACTTAATACCTGTACGTTATTGTATAATTATTGAAGCATTTTGTATTTTTTTATGATTTATCTTTAACTGGTTTTTATTCCGGCCTTTTTTTTATTTCTATAATTATTAGCAGCTAGTGGTAGCTTATTTCAGTAGCTTTTAACTTTACAGCATTTTTATTGAAGATTTAATTATTTAATGATATCGTTATTATCTATTTATCTGAGACCAGTCGTAGCGCAGCGGCACGAGGTGTGACTGTAAAACCGACTGGTTGTGGGTTCGATCCCCACTCGAGGAGATGAAATATTTACTTAAATTTATATTTCAATTTCTTCGCTCTGGTGTCGAGGTTAAGCGCGCCGTTGAGTTCTGCCACCCAATACGCAATGCGTCCAGAATTCGGCAGAAAGTGGGGAACGGAGTGTCTTAACACAAGGTTCCCTCTGCCTACCCTGCTGTGTGCGGGATACAGCGTGAAGCTTATTTGTTTTATTTATTTTATCTATTTATTTATTGAGCGGTTAAAGAAACAGGTAAGAAGATAAGCTATCCAGCTTTTGAGAAGAAAGATTTCAATAAACACTACTGCCTAACTATATTTTATATGTGTGTAAATAGTGCAGTTCCATCCAAAGAATTGCAGAACGCGAGAGTATCTAGCCTTGGTTTAAATCGGCCAGTTCAAATATCGCATCTCTAAACTGGCTTCTTGGTTAAAGGTCTATACTTTGTTTATACTTTTAATAATTTTACAATGTTATGCCATTTAAAGTTCTGTATACTTTTTTTTAATTCACAATTGCAATTTAAAATTTAAAAAATGATATTTAAAGTAAAAAATATATAGGTAAATTGAAACGATTTTTTTATAATCATATAAGTCAATCAAGCTTATATTAAATTGCATTCACCTTCTTTTTTTATTAATCTATATTTGTTATGAATATGTAGAATAGAATCATATATTATAAATATTTCATAAATATTTCATATATTAATAAAAAAATATATTTTTCTATTAAAATGATCCAGGAAGTGACCTATACTTGTGAAATTTAATATGTCAAAGCAATTAATCACTTAATAAGCACCAAAGTGGACATCATAAAATGATCAATCAGACGAAATATCACATTTAAACGTCGATAATACATAAAATATTAGCATTTTTTGTTTATATTTAATACTGAAGATGCTCCTAATTATTAAATCATATAATTTTATGTAGGTCACGGAAATATTAGCAGTATATATTATATGTCATATTAAATCACCTAACAGGATGTGTTACTCAATTTTATTTTTTCTTAATTGTAAATAATTAAAACTGTATTGTACCGAATAATTTATACAGAAAAGGTCACGCATAATATTTGATTTTGATATAGTTTAAAGAACATCGACATTAATTCATCTGACCTTTGATATTTGTTATTAAAAAACACGCTATCCGGTGATACTTCTTTAAAACGGAACATTAATAAAACAATAATAAAATTATACAAAAAAATTAAGAGAATGATATTGGTAATTAGGCCCCCTCATATTGCTTGCATTATGGTCCCGGAGCCATATAACATACAAATATGGCATTTGAATATTTTACTTATTTACAGATACCTATGTGTGAATCTCTCCTATCAGGAGAAAATCTGAATGTCGTCTGAATGTAACAAACATAACGGCTCTCGCCGGAGGAGTCAGATATATTCTGTATTTTTTGTGTGATTAGTTATTCTAGCGACAGACTTGGAGAAACTCTTCTCCATTTCCGCGTCGAATCTATAACTTTTAGAATCTCACACTCACCCTGGCTGTACAGGCGAAATAAATCTGCGATTTTTGTCATTGAGTTCTATACATTTAATGGCTAAAGGGGTTCATACAATTCTCTCTTGTCTCTCTATTCGGAATATTTTTTTTAATATATTGTCACATTTATTTTTATTCATAGTATATGTTATAAAAATAAATAAATATCAGTGCCGGTGACGTATTATTTAGATTTGTACTCCTTTTACTTTTCAGACCGGACCTTAAAAACAAGATGGGCGTATGGGGTAAATAGAAAATTGATTTTTTTTTTACCATAAATAATCCAAAACTTATTAAGCCTATGTGCATGTAATGTTATAAGGAAAAAGTAATCAGATATTAAAAAATATATAATTTTATTTATTTCGTATTAAAGAAATTTAAAATTATATTTTTCATGTGAACATTTAAAAACCTAAAAACTTAAAAAGGTACTTAGTGCTTCATAAAAAAACGCGCAAACAATATTATATTGCTTTTAAATTTTATAAAAATCTATTAAATACAAAATTTACGATTTTTTTTTTTTAAATATTTAACATAGAACAAAAATCCTCGATATTATTCTGCGAAGAACCCGTATAGTTGCACAAAATTTCAATATTTTTTTAGTATCCTACATAGATATTAGGAAAAGTAAAATAAATCATATATTTACAATGTGGGTTCATCTATTATCTGTATGCAGAAGAGGAACTGTGAGAGAAATGTGTCATAAAGTAAAAATATATAATCGCTATAGAGTTCATTAATTCCCGTAAGTTATTGCAGAATAGATCCTGCTTTATAACATTTAGGTAAGTTTCGGTCTGTCTAGTTCACCATCTAACCCAACAGTCAAAGAATTCAATTTGCTTAAGTTTAAGAGTTTTTTTATTAAAAAATTAATGTGTTTAAGTATAGAATAGAATTAATTATACGTAAGCAAGGTGGATCAAAAAGACAAATAATTGTGTCATACTACATATATACGTATAAAAATTAAAAAGCATACGAGTTTAATGACGTTATCAGTGATGGTGTGGTATGACAGGTGACTGATATTTTTTTAATTATTTGCTTACGATAACTAGGTTCCAACTCGCCTTCATAAGACTGGCTTGTATACTTTTTACTCCTACCTGTAACAAAAATAAAATTATGTTTATATATATGTACTTGAAAAAAGTTGATACAGAGTGCGCGTTTGCACCAAAAAAGCATTATTTAAGAAGAAAAAACTGTATATGAATACAAATATGAAAATCATAAGCCCATTATGGTGAAGTTAGACAGCGTCTGAGTGCAAACAAAGTATGAGACTTCGATTCCCGCTCGGGGCAACGAATTTCATTTTCCAGTTTTGCCACTAAACACGTAGTGGCTATGTGCCGGACTTCTCGCTGCCTACTTTATTATATACGGAATAAATCAAAAGAAAATAGAAAAAAATATATTTTTTATTGCTTTAAGATTTGATTAATCTCATTAAAATGGTTATCATGAAACTTATTCAAAAAAAATATAAAATGTATTTCATTAAATTTAAAAAAGTTCTTTAATTCTATTTCAGATGAAGAAAAAATTAAGCTGATTTATTGTTGGGACAAATTGAAAGATATCTTTGAGAAGAATTTTCATACAGAAGTCGTCGAGCTTAAAAATGGGTCACAGCTCTAACGATGTTCCTTTTTTTTAAATTTTTCGCATCCACGCCGCAACTTGGGTTTGTTGAAAGCTGCTGCTGTTATGAGATATTTTAACCCGTCGGGAAATCAGTGTTAGTAATGTGGAAAGAACGGTTATATTATTGCAATTTCAAAACCATTATTATTGATAAATATCGATTTGTATTATTAATAAGCATTTTATTTTATAAATACAGTTTTATTTTTATTTAAATTAAATATTAAAATTGCAAATGACAGTAAGGTGCCGGATCGGATCGGATATGGATCATTTGATTTACACATGTCTTTTTTCCTAAAAAATCAGCTACACGCTGTGTCCCGCACACAGCTGGGTAGGCAGAGAGAACCTATTGTTTAGACACTCTGCTCCCCACTTTCCGCCGAATTCTGGAGGAATTGCGTGTTGAGTGGAGGAACTCAACACCGCAGTTAGCCTCGACACCAGAGCGAAGAAATGAAAATATTTCATTTCCTCAAGTGGAAATCCAACCCACAACCAGTCGCGTTTACAGTCACACTTTGTGCCCCTGCGCCACGACCTGTCTTTTTTTCTAACAATTCAATATTCCATAGTTATGGAATATTGGATTGTTTTCATTAATTATTAATTAAAAAATGATCATATTAACCAATCGAAGTACCGATTAAAATAATTTAATTAAAATTTTAGCATAAGGATATCATCACAACATTGTAAGGCATTGCTTAAATGTGACATTTATGATTGTAAAAGAACAAAAATCTTGATTTATAGCCATTCTGACACCGTGTCAAGGATGAATCAAAATGAAAATGAAATCGAAGAAGTATAATTAAATATGATTTTGGATCTGACCTTATGTTGAATTAAAATTTGATGTATTATGTTTTCCACATTAGCTTCTACATGATTATTGGCAAACTTAATTTAAATTATATTATGTAAATTGAATATTAATTTGGAAATTTGATTGGTTTTTAAATCGATATAAAAAATCGATAAATATCTTATGATTCTGTGTACAAGTACCAAAATACTTCATGGGATGGTAATGAAAAATATAATATGTATATTAATAGGTATTTGCCCCTGATATATAGAAACATTTTATGAAAAGTTTGATTTGAATAATATAATTAGTGTAAAGAAAAAACAATAAAACGATAAACAGAGGGAACCTAATGATAATTGTACCTTAACGTTACGAACTTTATTCAAAATCATTATTTAGTAATCAAACTAATAGTTAATATGTTATGGACTACTACAATTGTTAGGAAAAAATGTATCTAATATATGTTACCATTTTGTTTTTTTTTTGTTTTTTTTAAAAGCTTCACGCCTTATCTTGTGCATCGCATGTGTCAAGACAATCTCTTCTCCATTTTTCGTCCGAATTCGAGACATTTCGTTTTGAGTGACGGAACTCAACGCTACGGCGGCGTGACTTGTCCTTTTTTAAATGTATGTAGGTAAAATACCTCCCTACTTGAAATGAAAATTTTTCATTAGCCTGATTGAAGATCGAATTTACGATCATCACGTTAGTAGTCAGATACTGCCGCTCTTCGCTACGTTTACTGTTTTTTTTTAAATTTAGTGATATGTAATATATTGTTAAAATATTATAAAAAAAGAGACGATACAGCCAAATAAAATTTGTGCAATAATAACTTAATGAAAATAAAAAAAAAATATGTATAGTAAAAGAAAAAGAATTTTTATGTCTTAACATAGCTTCAACCAATCAACAGATCAACATGCCTATAGCCAAGTTTCAAATGTCACCTGTTTAACTTGTTCCTTCGAGTTCATTTCATAAACTAACTTTTTTTTAGAAATGATAATTTGCTACTCGACCTCTGTTTAACAAAATACATTCTTGCATAATTACTTTCTTAAGTTATTTATATTAATATGCAAAACCCCACTATAAAATATTATTTTTGTAAAAAAAAAGATTTATTTGTACTTATGTAAATTGTGGGTTTTTATAAATATTTAAGAATAATTAAGTAAACAGAAACTTACTTATGTAAAAGCGGTCTAAAAGCCCGTCTTAATTACTGGTTGAATATAAATTATACTATTTAGATAATATTAAAATTATAGTATTAAACGTTAAAATTATTAAGCGCGGCGTTGAGTTCTGCTACTCAACACGCAATGCCTTCAATGCCTTCATGCCTTTTCGGCAGAAAGTGGGAAACGGAGTGTCTTAACACTAGGTTCCCTCTGCCTACCCTGCTGTGTGCGGGATACAGCGTGAAGCTGATTAAAATAAAATATTATTATTATTGTGAATATTAGTTATTGCAAAAAATAACATAAAATTGTGAATCCCTAATATATTTTAAAAAACATTTTGTGTTTTTTATATCTTCAAATTTAGAATATCTCTTTAAAATATTGTGTAAATATTTTTTTTATTTCGTATAAACAGAAAGAGGTGCATTACAAATATTTTATGATATATTGTTATTATATAAAGTATTGAGATCGATTTCTCTGTACCAGAAACTAAATTTTGCAAGATAACATGTTACATACACAAAATGATGATTAAAGATTATTTTTATTAGGTAGGTCCTTTTTATTTTTTTTTAAATAAAAATACAATTAATATACTACAATATATTTTGTCTTAAATGAAATATTAAATGAAAATATATATTTTTTATTTATATTTTAATTAATGATTAATTACTGTATGTTCGACTGTTTCGTTCGACGTCAATGATAATTGAATAATTTTTATTTTACAAAGTATTTTGGTACTGTAGATACATATATCTAATATTAATATTTAATTCCATAATTATTAAATGTCTATATTTATTTTAAAAATACTTCTCTAAATTTAATCAACAAACAACTGCCTTTACATAATAAATATGAAAAAATCCAAAGAAAGATGTTATATTAATATACTAA
This sequence comes from Heliconius erato x Heliconius himera, assembly GCA_013421005.1. Classification (NCBI taxonomy): domain Eukaryota; kingdom Metazoa; phylum Arthropoda; class Insecta; order Lepidoptera; family Nymphalidae; genus Heliconius; species Heliconius erato x Heliconius himera. The sequence continues at coordinate 23,474 of JAATLQ010037911.1, read as the reverse complement.
TTTACATTATAGTAACATAAATAATCATAAGTTAAATAAAAAATAAAAAATTGTAAACTCCTAATATTTTTCGTTTTAGAATATTAAAGTATTTAATTTCATCGTATCAGGTTATTTTATTAAAGTATAACTATAGTTTATATTATACATTTTAAAAGGACATAATTCTCTATGAATAACCGGACAGACTGAAGCTATGTACCATCGACCTTGCCAAGGTCCACTAAATGTCGTTAATACTAGTGGAATAACCTCTTGATGGCGTCGATAAAATAACTAAATTACGAGAAATGTTATTTGGTCGGAACACACAAAAAATTGTCGCTAATGTTTTTATAGCTTCCAGAGTTTACATAAGATACTAATGTATTAAAAAAAACGTCGAAAATAATTTATTTTTTTATTTTAAAATATGTATCTACAATCTCTACATATTTTATTCGTACATTTCAATAGATGAAAAACGTGTTTATTTAATCTGTTGATGATAAAGTATGCACTTTGTCGTATATTATTATTAATACTTTTTTTTATATCGATATATTTTTTTAACAATTTAGAAAAAGTTAAGATGAATGATGTTTTTTTTTTTCTAGAGACAGAGATTTCTAAAAAGCAGGTCAGTTCCATCATATGTTGCCTCCCTTAAAATCTCATGCTTTGAACATAAATTATTAATTTTAATCAGTGACACTCTGTTTACGAAAGGTATTGAACTTTAAGTTGATTATTTTTTTTTATATTAATATTACAATTTTACGATCTTGTTTATTCAAGATCAGCTTCACGCACACAGACCCTGCTGTGTGCGTGAAGCTGAGGGCTGAGGCAGAGGGAACCTAGTGTTAAGACACTCCGTTCCCCACTTTCTGCCGAATTTAAAAGATTACAATGTATTTATTAGATTTCAAAATGATACAGATAATTTATATTTATTTTCTGTACGAGTTATAGCTAATAAAGAATCTTTACAATTATTTTGAATCTGTATCAGATATATAATATTGCAACATTTAAGCATGCTTACGAATTAGGCTCTCACAATAAAAATATTTATAGCAATAGTTGCTAATATACAACAATCCTTGGCATTCAAAAAAAGTTATACGACTACTGTAGTACATAAACTAACATGAAATATTTAAAATTAGCGTCTCGTAGTAAATGACGTTTGAGCGTGACTCGCCCGTACGGATTTTTCGCAACTTGTTGAACTATGCGCAATATTTTCACACTCGGTTCACATTTACCAAGATGTGTGTAGATCATTAATTTACCAACGTAAACTCAACGTAATTAGATAAAAATTGAGGTTATACAATCGATTGGCACACTCGACATTGTTTTGTTTTCGTAAATATTTGAAAAGACCAAATATTTCACGGATTTATGTCTCTGTCGCTTTTTCATAGATTTTTACTCTTTTCTCAATATTATATAATTTCTAATTTTATAATTAATATATAATTTATTATAATCCTCACATATTTCAATATTAATAAATATATAATAAATGTAAAAAAAACAAATGCTTATACAGCAATATAGATTAATAGCTTACAAATTATAAAATTCTATTTCCGCTTCGTGGAATGAGCTATTTTCATTTTCCCGCTCTGGTGAGACAAAGTTTAGCAATGACTTATCCCAAAGACATTCAATATCTTGAATTCAAGCGGAAAGTGGAGCTGAGAGAAAAAAATATTGCTATAGAATAAAATAAAAATGTCATGCTACCTAAATATAATGTTTTTTTTTTTAATTTGACGTCAAAAAATTTTTTCTTTTCATTTTTTCAGTTTCTAAAAGAATTTATCGAAAAAAAATTAAGAAAGGAAACTATATTGTTATCAAATTATTTACTTGAGTACAATACAAAACGTATAACCGGCTCGTACGAAAATAGACAGCAAGAAATAAAAAACAGATGCTCATACAAATTATAATTAATAAATTTTATAGTGAAATTACCACACCAGATAAGACTTAACATACAGGTAAAATTTGTCATTCAAATTAAAAAATCTACTAAATAAATATAAGGAAAAGCTAGTATAGATTACAAAATATAGGAATAAAAATGGAAAAGAAGAGTACAGTCAATTACATAAGAGAATTGCATATTTAATCAAGTGATACCTTCAGAATATATGGAGTCTATTTGCTCACTCTCGACGCTCTGTAAGCCGTCATCATCTCCATAGTGCACATCTCGTGTTCTCGAAATTTCTAAATCATCTGAAATTTCAGAATCTTCAGAGTCTCCTAACATTTCTGGATCGTCCATCATGTCCTGTTCGTCTGATATTTCTGGAGAAAGCTGACTTATATTCTGTTCTGAGGACTGTCTAGTTGTTCTGTCTTCAGTTTTTTTCATTGGTAGGATATCAAATATTGAAGGTGCTCTTAAGTTAGTACTGGCAAGACCCAACTTCTTTTGTATGAAAGCTTCCAAGATCTGCTTCGTGATAACGTTCTGCCTCGCGAGCTCTGTGGGGAGAGGAATAACAGATAAAAATGACTGCGCGAAAACCAATCAAGTGTGTGTCCGGAGGTTAAATTTGAATACGAGCTTGACGTCATTTTTATCTGTATCCCCACTGACTATAGATTACAAAAAATTCAAAGCCCTTTTCACAAGATACTTATGTAGTAAGTTTTAATTCAACTTTTTTATTAAAAAAAAAACTTTTAATTAGTCTAAAGTTTTAATTTAACTATTCTATTTATGGATTCGCTAAATTTTACCTCCGTACGATTGCAGCATGCAAAATATAATGAATAATAAAATGACAAGAAATAAAAGTAGTATGTCCGAATGTTTTATAAACCAGGTCATCTAAAAGTAAATAGGATATTTTTCAATGATCGCAACGACCATTAATCTTGGTCTGTCATACGCAGACACTACTGCTCCAGTAAGACTCCCGCCACAATGCCATTGTTGAGACAGCATAACAATCACAATGGAGTGTTATCAGATCTCTCGTTATAGCTTACTGAATGTGAGGAAGCTTCGTGTTAAAGTAATGATAGGGATGTAAGGAAGTGCTAAGTACAAATAACGAGTTGTAATATAACCTCACATTGTTTAAGATCGTGTGCCAACATTTTTGTAAGGTTCAGGGCTTTTTTTAATATTTTTTATTTGTTGAACTCTTGGATAAATTATTGAATTGATATTTTTAAACATTTTTAAAGTGTTATTCCACACTTAGGAAAGAAAAATACTTATTTAGAAAACGTATAAAAATTTAAATTTTTATACGTTTTCTAAATAAGTATTATTGAATTGAATTGAGGGAATCTTGTAAATACCTGAATAGTTATTATAGTGTCATTGTGCATGAAGTGAAGTAAAGTGAAATAAAATTAAATATAAAAGATTTATGACACAAGCACATATCCAGCACAACAGTGTGTAAATATCTTTAATGAAAAAAAATAACTATTTAGGTTTAAATTACAAAATGAAATCGTTTATAAGCTGTTATTTACAATCTTTTAATAAAATTCATAAAAATAACGATGTTAGCAAAATTTATGTAGATTTATTGATATGATCTACTGTTATGTTGAGCGAAAACATTTTTAGCATTGCGATATTCCCACCGCGAATGTAACAGCCTTTAAATTAATGTATTTTATGAACCAATAAAAAATTTCTCAACTCAACTCGTTTTGGAAGAAGATGCAACTATAAAAAATGAATAACCGTAGTTACTTACAACAATTTCGTATTAAACATTGTTACAAGAAAGGCAAAAGGCAAGAAGTTATTTTTGTTTATAGAGATACTAAGATATATTATGATGATATTATTTTTTAGCAAAGCAAAAAAGTTTACTTACAAACAAAATCTTTATAGAATTACTATACTTACATATATACTTACATGGACACAAAAATGTTAATCTGATAAGTTAAAGAGATAAATAAGAAAGTCACGCTCGGTATTCGAGACGGTCACGTTTGCCATATTTAGAGTTTTGCAACAAATGTATTATTGTGTATTTTTAAACAATTATAGTGTAAGCTAAAAAAATTAAATTAATTTTAAAGATATAATATTAAAAATGTTAATCAAAATAATTTCGTGAACGTGAAGGGTAAAGGAACCGACTAACGCTAATGATCGATACTTTTTTACAGCTTTTCAAAATATGGGTGTAAATACTAATTTGCGAAATTCTGAACACTGATCATTATGTTGTCCTTTGATTATGGCGTGCCGAGCGGGCCAGTTGAGCACATAGCACGTCGTCAATGTCCCGTTGTGTGGGAGGACACGAAGGAAGTTGTATGGTAAAAGAGAGGTAATGTTACACGGTAGGATAGCATGTCGAAACTAAATGTATAAATGCAGGGAGTATATAGCATGACATTTAGGACAATAAAATTTTGTCGCGTCACTCTATTTAAAGATATCTAAATTAAATATAGATAGATAGATAGTTCGAGTGCTTTATTGAAAAATTCTACATTACTATATAAATTTAAAAATAGATAGATAGATCGAGTGCTTTATTGAAAAATTCTACATTTCTTGAATTAATTGGTAAGATATTATTTATATAGTTTTTATATCGTGACAGAATTACTTTTATTTATTTAAATAGATTGACAAGGATATTTTGAACAAATATAAAAAAATTATGCTCAAAAAAATGCAATCGATAAGGTTATGGGTGTCAAGTACTGGTACCTCAATATCTATAGCCAGAGATACAAATTTAAAGAATTTTGAATTTATTTTCAGATTATAAAAAAAATTTATATCTTAAAAATTATTTATTTATTTTTGCTTGTAATAATTATTTTAAATTTGAGATGTCGATTATTGGTGCCACTACCCTTCGATAAACAAAAATTAAATCAAAAGATTAAAGTTCACTTGAATTATAAATAGTCTCCTATGTATTATGAGATATATATTAACATTTACAATTAAAATGAACATTCACATTCCTTAATTTATATATAAACTAACTTCCTGTAATACCTACAATAATATAAATTTAAGTATATTATCCTATACGTTAAGCTTTTCACAACGTCTTTAATAGAATATCAATTAGGATGGAATGAAAAATTAATTTTCATATATTAACATGAATTGCGATATATCGCAGGAGTTTAAGATTTTTTTACCTCTTCGCATTCTACTGTATTGTGTAGGTAGGTTTATAGAGTAGGTTTTTCACAGCTCAAAGAGACGTTGATCGAGGCCAGTTTTGGCGCAGGGGCACAATTGTGTGACTGTTAGCGCGACTGATTGTGGATTCGATCCCCATTCGAGAAAATGAAATATTTATATCAATTTACATTTTCATTTCTTTGCTCTTATTTCGAGGCTAAGCACGTCGTTTAGTTCCGCTTCTTAGCACGCAATGCCTTCAGAATTCGGCGGAAAGTTTTAACACTTGATTTCCTCTGCCTATCCAGCTGTGTTTGGGATACAGCGTGAAGCTGATTTTTAAAAGACACGGGAAATTCATAGTTTATATACATGAAAAGCTTAAGGGTAGGCAAAAGAAAAAAGAAAAAATGGTTTTTACTAATAAATTTTAACTAGGATTAGAACCTATAGCTATTGCATAAAGGCAGCCACGTTCCATATGTGGGACAAGCACCACTATGGAAAGTTAATATTAGCGCATAAAAATGCAACGATAATACCTTAAAAGCAAAGCCCCTACACGCACCATATATTTGTGAAGTTATTGACAATTCATATAATGAAGATGTTGCCACATAAAAAATCTTCAGAAACTTAATAAGGAAATGGTATATATATTTGATTTAATAGTCGTTGAATATTTTTTATTCTAGTGGACTGAAAAATAAATTAGGTGATATATGAATATATTATTATAATTCTGCATGTTGAAAAGGTTAATACCACCAAAGTTATAGTATTTAGTGTAAAATAGAAATCAGGTAATAATTTTTATATTATTTAAATTGAAATAATATTACGAAAGTGTTGAAAAATTACACTCGACTTAAATTGTTTCATATTGTGATACCATTGTTACACAGGTATATTTCTAATTTATTTGATTATCCGTGATGGTTTTGGGCATTTTTTCTTTAATAATTGCGGCGTTGAGCTCCACCAAAAACGTAAGTAACACATGAAATGAAATGATGATGAACAAAATGAACGAATGTGAAATATTACTAAGTGCGGATGAATAAAATAATATTTGTATACCATAATACTAACAAGTAACGTCAACGTCAATAGATATATTTCAAAATAGTACGTAATCAATGATTTCGATAGTCCCTTTAAAACCACATAACATGTTTCTATAGCGGCCTGGAAACATTTTATATTCAATACATTACTTTAATTATTTTAATAAGGACCAACGTGTACGTTGTATTTGTATTTTTTTTATTTACATTCTACAATTAATTAAAACAATTATAAATGAAACATTTTTATTCACAATGTTTCCATATCTATATAAATCAAGCATTGACAGTTGGATAAACAGATAAAAATAAAAAGTTCATTATTTAAATAATACTCGGCAATAAATTATATTTAAAAAAGGACTTATTACCAAATATAACGATTTAAAAAAGTAAAAATAAAAAACATATCACACTCAGCCAAGAATCATGCCTTAAACAAAATAAATTAAAAATGTAATTTTCAAGATTACATATTTATTTCCTATCATAAAAAACAATTACAATTGCATTGCATACTCGAGTATATATAGAGAATTATTTTAATTTTACCATAAACATATCATACAGAGGCCACGACGCGCCATAATACAAATATATTAACAGTAAATATTGTGTTTTTCATTTACATTTTTATTTATCACTTCATTAATTTAAGTAGTTGGTAGCTTATTCGCAAGCTGTAACAAGCTCTCAGTGTGATTTGTAGGATTAAAGAAATAATTGGATTTGCAATCTCACGAAGATTCGCAATTAGTGTTGGGTTATTTATAGAAGTTTTCAAAAGTGACGTTACTTTGAATCACAGACTAAAAAATAATTTTATAAAGTAACTTTTGGATTTAAATCGTGTATTATTTTTAATATATTTTTTTTGCTATTTTATTATAATCATTTCAATATTATTAAAATAAAATGATTAGTTATAATGACCCTTGATGCTGGAATACATTGCAGAATAAGATAAGCAGAAGATTAAAATTTAAATTGAAAAGGATTCGATGCACGAAGTTACTCAATTTTTTGCTATAATATACATACATGGAATGACAATATTTGATGAAGAGCTCAAAAATCGATTAAAAATAATATGTGTTAGGTATGTGGCTCCAATCTGTTATATTTAGTATGTTTTTGTATAGGACATTAACATTTGATAATTAAAACAAAGATATAAGAACAGTAATATTGATTATGTACTTTTAATAACCAATATGCCTTCATTATTTTGATTTTTTTGAAATGTCTGTATATGCATTAGTATTAGATACTTCTTATCTAATATTATTCAACTGTCATACGGTAACGATTAACATTATCTGTAAAGTTATTGCGAATACAAAACACATGTTAAGAACGTATTTATTTTAAACTTAACCCTCTAAAGATACAATAAATCAGTATTAATTAAGATATTGACTAAAATATCATGTTTATAAATAAATTTACTTAAAATACAAGTACGAAAACTTTGAATGTGAGTTCAATTAGCGATCGTTGTGCCGAGCGCCTGTCAATGTCATCGAGCAAAAGTTTACGTGTAGATAACGTCTTTAAAAGTCATAAGTAATTGACATTACACTGTAGGAAAACGGCAGGATATTTTTGACAATGTATTCATACAATATGAGTTGAAAATGAAATTAAAATACATGTTTTGTTTTAAATAAGTTATTATAATAATGATGACTGATAATCAGAAAAAAGACCTAAATTATCTTGCAAATGTCTATTTCGTAATATGTGTTTTCTTGTTTATTTTATTTCTTATATATTTTGGGATATATTGAGAATATTTTGCGATGCATTTTTTTCATTCTCAGAGGAAAATGGAAATATATTGGACTCAAAATGTGCAGTATAAGTAAGATTCGTGACGCAAGATTCTTTCTGCACACTATGCTATATGCGGTAAAAAATAAAATAAATCAGCTTCACGCTTTACCCGCACACAGCAGGGGAGGCAGATGCAACCTAGACGACTTTCCGCCGACTTCTAGAGGCACCAGACACCATAGCGAAGAAATGAAAACATAAATGTAAACAAAATATTTTATTTCCCCGAGTGGGAATCGAACCCACAACCAGTCAACAACCAGTGCGCTACGACTGGCCTCAATATATACAGTCACCAGGCTATATGCGGTGTAAACGTATTTATGGAAATATCATGTAAATGGGTAACATAATACAATTCGTTTCCATTAACCGCGTTCTAAGTTCACATTATTCAAATGCAACACATTTGATAATACATTCTGTACGAGTACATACAAAAATAAAGTAATTTTTAATGAACTTCTATGTATCTTCATATGAAATTTTTCTTTATACATAACTTTAAAATCAGAGTACGTACTCTAAAAATACAATTTAATGTACCGTATCACGATTATATAATATATAGCAGTCATTGTTCTACAGATTATATATATACAAACTAGGTCAAGTGCATTTATACAATTTGATATGGATAGCAATATAATAATTAATATTAAAATTTCATATTAGAATTAATTTAAATATATATGGCGATATAAAACACATTTGAGAAAAAATTTAATATAGACATAGAGGCCATGATTTCTTTCCTATATCCCGGAGGAAAGTTAAGAAAATTCAAATATTATATTAACTTTAGTATTTAAATCGTACAAAAACACGATATTTTCAACACTTGTAATTATTTTTTCTTTAAATGGCAAAAATACACAAAAAAAATGTAAACAAAACAACGTAAGCTCTTGAAAAAGCAGCGTTGATGTCCCTTTATGTCCCTACTGTTTGATGAATCGGTTTGATTTTGTTAAATTTAAATTAAGTAGGAGAAACGTGAGCTTAAATTGTTTTTTTTTCAGCTTCAGGCTACATCCATTACACGGCATGGTAGTCAAAGGGAATCTTGGAACCTAATGCCAAAACACACCGTTCCCATTAAAACACCACTCGTTCCGTTACCCACGGTACACCGATATTTAGTACATTTAGATATTATGATTTCTGCAAAATAAACACAAAAATATTGCATAAATCTTAATTACAATAATGGGTTAATGCTTTTGCTAATAAATTTTGATTTAAATATATAAGGTTTGTGTAAAATAAATAAGACTTAAGTGACTAAAAATGTTCTATAGACGTGATTGCTATTTTATTACATGATACATACAAGGTATCTAGTTTAGTTATGCTAACAATATTTTTAAAAAGTGCATACATAAATGATAAGGTTAATATTTTGAATGCCTGTGAAACTAAAAATATATTATAGAGTAAAATATTCATATATTCAGATATAACTTTAAGCTGTTTTATCGGTTTTGGCGTCTACCTCTGGCGAATTAAAATATTTTCGTTACATAAATATAGTGAAAACACTAACTGATATTCTAACTAAAGTTTGTATTGAACTATCTCTATTTATATATAAAGAACAAATGAGTTACTGTAAAGGTTTTTTTTATTATATTTTTTTATTATTTTAATATTACGACGAACGGCACGAACCACCCGATCTCTATTCCTACGCCCATATCTATAAGCACTTGTAAAAATCATATAAATAAATATATTATCAATATTAATATTACGACGAACGGCACGAACCACCCGATCTCTATTCCTACGCCCATATCTATAAGCACTTGTAAAAACCATATAAATAAATATATTATTTAAATGATTTTATATTAATTAAATACAAAATATTCCACAAATAATACTAAAAACCAAACCAAATATGAAACCTAATACAATTTTTACTTTTATGGACAAGAGACAATTTATAAATTTATCATCATCAGCATTGGGCATTGTCGCCAAATTGACATCTATTGTAACCCTGACCTACATAGATTGCTCAACTTGTAGGTGTTGACTACATCCTAATTTAAGTCACCTTGCTTAGATACATATATGCACATATGTAATAGTTACTAAGAATATAAACAAATAAATATACATATTATTCAGCTTCAAGCTGTATCCCGCACATAGAAAGAGGGAAAGAGAACCTGGCGTTAAGACTCTCCGTTTCTACTAAGATACTTCCGTTCCCAACTTTCCGCCGAATTGACGGCAATGCGTGTTGAATGGCGAAACTTAACGCCGCCACTTTTTTACTATGTACGCCAAATTGACTACCTACTACAAATACATATGTTAAAGAATTTTTAAAAAAGGCATTTCATCACAATGCCATCCATAGTCGTGGTAAGTATTTATTGCATGTATAAAGTTATTACCCGTAACCGCAAAAATAACTAGATTAAAGCAACAGTGAAACAACTATATTCAGTTGTTAACAAACATATTTTATTAAAGTTTATGTAATTAGGCTTTGAAAACGAATTTATAACTAAGATATTTAGAGAGAGAGACAGAGATTTGAGGCCAGTCTTGGCGCAGGAGCACAAAGTGTGCCTGTAAATCGACTGGTTGTGGGTTCGATCCCCACTTGAGGAGATGAAATATTTATTTACATTTATATTTTTATTTCTTCGCTCTGGTGTAGAGGGGAAAGCGCGTTGAGTTCCGCCACTCAACACGCAATGCCTTCAGAAAGTTTAAAATGATTAAATATGAATCTAGTTCCATTTTAAATAGTACGTAGTTCTCAACATTACCGATATAAGAATTGAGATGTATATCTCAATCAAATCAAAAATCCAGTACAAACAGAAAGCACAGTTTTAAATATAATAACAGCCTGTGGATAATAAAAAAATCGAGTTAAATCTTGAGTTTAAATTACATACTATTATTATATTATTGAATGCAATATTTATTACATAGGGGAGAGGTGGCATGAAAGAGCCAGTTTACTAAACGAAGCAAAAAAATATACTTTTAATTAAAGAAATTAAGTTATTAATTTATTAAACTAGATAATTTCATACAAAATAAGCTTTAAATACAATAAAAAAGCAATAAAATATTCATTTTAAAAAACTGTGTCATTTGGCTCTTTCATAACATTTCGGTATTGAAAGAGCCACTAATGGTTATGAAAGAGACAGTCTTATATTATGAGATGTAATAGTGAAAATTATGCTAAATAATAACAATGCACTATTAAATAAAAACAATTTATTAATCCTTATTAAAAAGTATTTTTTTTTAATTATATTAGTCATTTTAAGTAAATAATTTTAATAATCTCATATTATTTAAACCAATTGTATTATATTATTTTATTTATATTCTTTTTTTTATATTTTAGAGGCGGATAGTTCTTTTATTAATAAAAATCACGAAAATTAAACTAAATAATAAATTAATAATATCTTCTCAAAAACAACATACTTAAATGATGAGATCTTATTTTTTTAAATATTGCTCCATGCAATCATCACTATTTTTATTTGTATTGGACTTTGTTTTGCTTCAATCTACCTTTTTTTTTACTTCAGCCAATATGATAGAATCAGTCATCTCTTTCAAGGCCCATCCACCCGGCTCTTTCATAACTTATTCTTTAAAAAAATATAACCTTCAAAATCACAACGATATCAAAACTTTTGAAATTCAGTTTTAATCCAGTTACAAGGCCAAATATATACATAAACTCGATCCACAATCCCATTACCTATATTTGTTTACAATGAAATACTAAAAAACAACTCAAATGAGGTAAAGAAATTACTTTTGAGAGCCAAAAACTTCAACTCGACATATCGGCGTCCGTTGGTTGCGAAGATGTGTAAAATTTTTGTGGGTGATGGGAAATCAGTGTTGTCATTTAAAAATAAAATATTCTGTCGAGTCCGTTCCTAAACTACTATAATATTGCAGGTGGCTCTTTCAAAACCTGGCTCTTTCATGCCACTTCTCCCATACATAGATCCCGAGATTAATTTAACCATCTTAAGCTGTCAGTTGCTCAGTAGTTACATGTCTAAAGGCCGAATACCTTCTGATTTTCCACATGCAAATTTTGTAGAGTATATTCGCTTAATGTGCTTATATTTTAATAATAAATATATAAATAAATTTAAGATAAATTTGATATAAGAAACAAAATCTTTATGTGTCTATTTATATACAAAAATAATATATACAAAAAGTTTAAATATAAATTACAGCTCAATGATCATTTTGCGTTTTAAAAATTCGCAATTCTTATTTAAAGAAGTCACGCAAACGATCGATGACCAAATTATAATAATTTAATCATAATATTATACAATTAGGTATATAGGTAGTATCTTTTACGTCCTAAGTCATGGAAAAAGCAATTTACATAAAATTATTTAAGTATTTTTTTTATTTATGGATTGATCCATGAGTAGAACAAAATGTTTACACATCGTAGCAAAATCTAAAAGTATAGACTTGTAACAAGGTAATCTAGATTTTGGTGATATATGTCAGTCTATATTCGTCGACAATATTAATATGTTAATATTAATTGCATTATTTTGAATAATTTGATGAGCTAGTGGAATTTTTAATGTTAATGTAATCTAGCTCGCTATCTCATTTATCCAAGTATGAGTGAACTTTTTTAATAATCAAAAATCAAAGCCAATATTCTGTTAAATCAATTAGTAGTCAGAAACATTTGTGAAAAAAATACAACAGAATTAAAAGAAAAAAGCCAACTACATAATAATAAATACTAAAAATTTTTCAAATGCAAATCTTAATTAACGGTTTCACCATTTACTTTCTGAGGAGAATAATGTATGAACATTTTCTACTAAAAGCGTTTATGATATAAAAATTCTAAATTAAATCAGATTCACGCCATATCCTGCACACAGCAGGATAGGCAGAGGGAACCTAATGTTAAGACACTCCTTGCCTACTTTCCGTTAAATTCTGGAGGATTTGCGTTGAGTGGCGGAACTCAACGCCCCACTTTGCAAATAAATAAATCATCTCCTCGAGTGGAGATCGAACCCACAACCAGTCGATTTTACAGTCACATTTTGTTCTGCTGCGCCACAACTGGCCTCATTTTTGCGTTTATGATATAAAAGACCTTTAGAATTCAAATATAATCTATATTATATATATTAATTTATATAAAATTTCCATATTAATTATTTTCGTGTCAAATGTCGATGTTTACAAATCATCATCTTTTGTATTTAGGTGATAGATTGTTGTGGCATCATTTTAATTTAAAGAAATAAGGTGAACCAGTAACCTTATTAATAGATAAAGAATGACAAATGGGCTATTTATGATCCATTTTATGTTTTACCTTGTTATAATAAAAATATATAAAATCTGCTAAGTTAATAGAGTTTTATAAAAATATAACAAAACTTCAAATTAAAAAAATTACACATTTGATTAGGGAACCTAGTATTCGTTCCCCATTTTCCGCCAAGTTCATGGTGGAGGCATTGCGTGTTGAGTGGCGGAACTCAACGCCGCGCTTTGCTGCGCCCTTACAAGACTATTATTACAAGTAGTTCAAATTTAGATTCTTAGATCTTATTACATAGTTTGTGACAGCTCGATCTAATAAAAGCGTTCTGTTCTGTTCTTATAAAGAAAAACAATAAGCATGAGAAACGACAAATTCAATCCTTAAATTATTAATTACAGATCTCATCAGATCAGACCTTACAATATCGACAATATGGATGCTTGTACATTTCGACCTTACTAATTTACATCGAATTATAATGCCACCTTATCCTGATATCCTTATATGGGAGGATATTGCAAAAAGATCGAGCTTTGTCTTGGTTTACAAAGGCAATTTTTATAAACTTCTATAAAAGCTTCCTTTTATTGAATTCTTAATGAAATTTTAATATACATATATATTTTTTTTATTGGGCACACTATCTTATACTGGAAAATGTCAGCAATCCTAATATCCTGTTTTATTTTTTTTTAAAACATTATAAATGTGAAAATTTGTACGGATTGATTTTTATTTCACTTTCAAAACTAATGAACAGATTTAGATGAAAGTTTACAGTAATATAGCCTATAATGCAAAATCATACATAGGCTACAATGTCTGTAAACGTTTCGTATATTTTGGCTATAATATGATAATTAGTTTAAGCAGTTGAGCTGCTTAAGCTGTATATATAAGCCAATGTTAGTTATCTAACAAATAATTTAACAAATAGCGTAAATTGATTTATAGTGTTTTCTTTAAAAGTACAGAAAGAAGATATAGTTACCTATTCCCATTATCACTATCAAGTGTGTAGAGAAAAGGAACAAAAAGAAATTCCATATAATTTATCATTTATTTTTTCTTATATTATCCAATAATTTTAACATAATAGATTTATTTCTTATCACAAAAAAATAACAAAAGTAGATAATATTTATATCGTAAAATTGTGCAATAACTATTATTTACAAGTCAGATCATATCAGATATTTAAATGGTCCTTGTGAATTCCTTAATCGGACGATACGTCGTGCTCTTGTCGTTTAAAGTTACGCCATTTTGATATATTAAGAGTTATTTTATTGCTCGTTGTTTTGGTACGACTACATTAAGTATGATATACTACTGTTGTATACAAGAGACAATACTCGCTTGGATACTGTCAACCTTTTCGGTATAAATTTTTGTTATATATTTACGCCCAATATTAATAACCTATCTCCAACGTCAATCTTAGATTGTTTCATATATCTATCCAATCTCTAGATTGGATAGATCTAGAGATAGGTTATTAATATTGGGCGTTAGTGGGATAGGGTCAGAGATACATAGCGTTGGTTAGTAGCCCACTCACTTTGTTACAAATATATATTCTTATAGACATATGCCATTGTCAACTAATTTTGTAGATCTTTTCGGGGTATACAACTCCGTAGTATGTTATTTTAATCTATCTCGTAAAGCAGCATTTGCAATATATAAATAACGAACTTGCATTTTAAACTTTGTGAACTATTTTGTTTCAAATAATGTAAAAATAATACAATATCTATATTATTTATAATTTTAGTATCACATATAAAAATCATCGATTATGAACTTTTGACACGAAAATATTTAAATTGTGTATTTAAATATTTACATTACATCCACATATCTACATTTATCAAAAAGTTAATATTACCTAAACAACTTTATTAGGAATATTTTATGCTTGTATTATTAACGCGGATGTTTCCAATTAAATATCACAAAAAAGTGGTAAGTAAGAAGTTAGATATTGGCCAGTAGCAGCAACGACCTCTTGTTCAAAAGTAATATTACTGTATTTTGGTCATATCAAAGTCGTATTTACCTATTAATCTATTACATTTTTTTCATCTTTTTTTATCAGCTTCACGCACCAGAGCGAAGAAATATAAATTTAAGTATGTATTTCATTTCCTCGAGTGGGGATCGAACCCACAACCAGTCGGTTTTACAGCCTCACTCTTTGTGCCGCTGCGTCACGGTTGCCTCAAAAAAAATTAAATAATAAAGATATTATGCAAGTATGGTTCATAATACTTATAAATAACATATACATATATACAAAGCATGTAAATATATTTCAAGTTATAAAATATGAATCGACGAAATAAATACAAATAAAACTCGATTCAACTGAACTCTACTTACACTGAATGTCTTCGAATTTATAGTCACGCAGCACGTACCTTGGCATATGCAAGATACAGAGTCCTACAATACAGTGGCGGAACTCAACGCCGCGCATTATCTTTCAGAGGAGAGAAATAAAAATAATTCGTACCAGTACAATCTGACATCAACGCCACAACGATGACCTTATCTTAATTAAGATCTTGACTCAAGCTAACTAACAATCAATATAATAGGTGCTGACTAAATATTGCCATTTAAAGTCCATTACCCATTGCCGATGTTATGTGGTAGTAGATCTGTACCGATCCGAACCGTAGCAATCAGGCCGTGAAGCAAGGCGGAGAAGCGTGACGACGTGATTACACTCTAAGTGACCCCCCAATACCCACTGCTCCACTAACAAAACATTGTTTCAACGGAATTCGTAAAACACCTGGTTTATGTAAATCTACGTAATTTTTGTTACTTAACTTTATTCTTTTTTAAGGAACTATGTTACAATTTGAGGTCAGTCGTGGCGCAGGGGTAGAAAGTGTGACTGTAAAATCTACTGGTTGTGGGTTCGATCCCCACTCGAGGAAATAAAATATTTATTTTCATATATACTTTCATTTCTTCGCTCTGGTGTCGAGGTAAAGGGCGGCGTGCGGGATACAGCGTGAAGCTGATGTTACAATAACATACTATTGTAGGTCGTTGTCATATCTAAAGAGAGGTTTAGATTCAAATCTTACATTTAAACATAGAATCTTTTTTTTTGTTTTTCTTTACATTATGACATTTTTTGAACATGCCTCAAGTACGTCAATCAGAGTACAAATATAAATATACGCATTCTACTATTATATGTACAAATATGCATTTAGAAAAATTAAAAGCTTATACGTTTTTAACTGACTTCAAAAAAAAGGAGATTGTCAGTTTGATATGTATGTATGTATATAATATAGTTGGAATTAAATAATGTTTAAGTATGATAATTTATTCATTTTGTATGTTTATATGTATGTATGTTTGTTTGTATGTGTATCTACGAATTTCTCCAAAACCAAAAATAATACCAAGATGATTCTTATTTTATTTAAGTGACGTATACTTCAACTTAGGGAACAGTATAAATTTCATTAAAATTTCTTCAGTAGTTTCAGAGATATGGGCAAATTAAGAAAACATAACTAGGTAGTAGAACCTGTAAGGTTGAGAGTTCTCGATAATATTTTCGATTTTTTACCTTTTGACTTCACTGGTTATTTTATTTTTTATACCAATTTGAAGTTAGTTAGGTTTTAATTAAAATATTTATATTTTATTAATTAATTATTAATAATAACATCCTTTAAGGCCATAAGTAACTATTATTAACTAAATAAATAATATTGTCATCTTTCATATGCAGGTGAAATAAGGATGTAGAGTCGAAAACATTACAGATTATATCACAAGAAAAGCAGTTACTTAAAATTAATTGCTGTTAATTTATTTAATTCTACTAAATGGCGGCACTATAATTAAATTGATCCTAGAACCATAAATAATGTTTTTATAAAACTAAATAAAATAAATCAGCTTCACGCTGTATTCCACACACTGTAGGGTAGGCAGAGGGAACCTGGTGTTAAGACACTCCGTTCCCCACTTTCTGCCGAATCGAAATGCCTCCAGCATTGCGTATTGAGTGGCAGAAATCAACGCCACGCTTTTCCTCGATACCAGAGCGAAGAAATAGAAAGATAAATTTAAGTAAATATTTCATCTCCTCGAGTGGGAATCGAACGCACAACCCAGTCGGTTTACAGTCACACTTTGTGCCCCTGCGCCACGACTGGCCGAATGTTTGGCTTGTGTTAAATTTCTTTAAGCAATATAATAATGGTGGAATATATTTATTTTCAATAATTTCAATTAATTTTTGATGACCAGTAAAGTATAAAAACACTAACAAAGAGGCTCACATATGTACATCAAACTTTCTACAGTACTACTTTCAATTTATTTAAGATATTTAAGAGACCGCCTGCGAATTTTTATGTTGTAATTATTATATCATTTTGTCTTTTAATAACTTAATAAATATCAATTTCTACCAGCCGACTGGTGACGCATTAAAAAGTCTGCTAAAAAATAATAAACAAAAAAAAATTGTTGTAAATACTGTTAATTTAAAAAATGATATAGAGTAACAATTGTAACAATTTTTTGCTCCACAAGACGAATGCGATAAAGCAAGATGTTAAATATAAAAATAGATATATTTATTCATAAACCGCACTTAATAATACATTGAGGAAAATAATATAAATTCATATATTATAATATGTGATGATCCTATTAAAAAACGTCTGACCCAGATAAAATTTCAGTCTTATTTGTATTCATTTTAAAATATGCATTAAAAATGCTAATTTTTCAAGGCTGCATGTTGATTAATGTTTAAAATATATAGATCAATGTAAATTTTATTATAATAAAAATATCAAATTTTATAGCAAAAATATAGCTAATTTTGCTTGTTATTTTTAATATGTTTTCTTTTATAATGAACATGTCCATAACATTTAGGCACGATGTCACATCCATAATAGCCATAATTGAAAAGCATTTTGCTTTTCAACAGAGAACGTTATCCGAAAAATTTAATCATTGAAAGTAAGTTATTAGGAACGGCGCTTGCCTGCAAACTCGATGGTTGTAGGTTCGATTCTAACTCAGAGGTACGAATTATTTTAATTTTCCAGCCCTGACAGACAAAATATGGCAAATTAAAATCCGCTTTTTAAGATGCAATGTCACATCCAGCGTGAAGCAAAGAATATAGTGTTTTAAGATATGAGGCATAAAAAATCCCACAAAAACGTATATGACCATATAATAGTATTCAGTTTCTTATGAATATAATTGCCGAAATAATAAGTTTTTGAGAAATAAATAGAAAAAATACATTTCCGGGTTATAACTAGATTTTAAAATATAATTTAATAATCTTCTTTTTATTTAGTAAAAAAGATATCTAGCTTGTAAATTATACAATAAAATGCAAATTAGTCTTACAACATGATAAATTAATATTATTTATTTCCATGATCACTTAGAGAAAACAAACATTGCAAATTGGATTTATTGCTCGGAAGCACCATTATACAGACATTTGCATAATATAAGGTGCTCTATAATAAATTGATCTATTTTATATTATAGAAGACCAAAAACTTGTTTCCAAATATAGAAATGGTAGGCGTAAAATTTTTGCACTACCAAAAAAACTATGTAAATAAATAACTAAATGTGAATTTATACTTTTGAATAGTTTTTTGCAACGATGATTATATATTTAATATTTTATAATTTTTAGTTTCCGTCTTTAAACCTCCTTGTATTGTTTTATTTTTTAATTATATTCAATGTGTCAAAGCAAGTATTCTTATGTAACTTTTTATTTTCATATGCTGCTTGTACATTATTTATGATGTTTATAGTTAATAAATATAATGGATAGCTCGAGTTCAAGGACTAGTATTTCTCTTGATAGTTTAGAAGAAGACAGGAGAATAAATTCGTCTAAAATAGTTAAAACTGTTGAAGAAAATATTGATACAATACTTGTGCCATTTTATGAAAAAGATGTGCTTATAAAAGTTCCGAAAGTAAATAAAAAAATTAAAGAAAATACTAATAAGCATATTAAAAAAGATAAATTGCAAGAATCAAGAAGTTATTTAGTCAATAAAGATTTGCAAAAAAATAAGAAATCATCCTACTTAGAAATGTTTCGTAAGCAATTTTCTTCTATTCATATTAAAGGATCTAACAATATAGAAAATAATGAAATATGTTCAATCTCTCCACAAGTTGGCGACACTTCAATTGAAAGCATCGGAGGCGAATCCAGTAACCGTATAAATGACTTCTACAATACAGAATCATACAACGAAATTTATTATGATAAACTTTTAAACGGTGATCTTGAACAATACCTCAATGAATCTTTTGAAGAAGAATTAGATTTAAACACAGATGAGGCATATAACAACTTGAAAAGCGTTTCTGAGGTTTCGCAACCGCGTCGTAATATACGAAGAACAATAGAACCGCAAATACAAAATGTACGCTTGGGCGGTTTAGGTCCTGATATGGAAAACATAAAACCTCGATTGGAAAGAGCTAGAAGTCTCCAAAGATATTCGGAAAAAGTAAGAATGGAAAATAGAATCAAAATTTACAAAAAGACCTACGATAACAATGATATGAATATTAAAAAAGGAAAGGCTTCCAGAAATAAACAAAAAGATCAAGATAGTAGCCAGAATTCTTATCTCGTTAACAAAATATTGCAAGAGAATATTTACAAAAGTGTATGCAATGATAAAGCAAAATCAGCAAATATAATGAAAAAGCAAGAAAAAGATAACCTTCAAAACAAAAATAACTGCGGCATTGATAAACATAAAGCCGATAACACTAAGCTAATTAAAAATCGTGTTAAAACTTTGTCGGCAAAATATTCAGAATTTGGTAAAAGTATAAAGGATCACGAGGACCAGTCAAGGGCCAAATCTAGCACTAAAAGAAGAACGGCCGATATGGCTCAAATAACAAACTCTCCTGTACATATTAATTTCTTAGTAAACGTCGATGAGGTAGGACCTTCAAGCGCTTTAAAAGTTTTGGAAGAAAAACATCGTTTATATCAAGAAAAAATTAAATCTTTTACAAATACACAAAATCAATAATTGTTCATTTCATTTTTATATATTCTTGTTGTATTTAAATTGTTATAGTAAAATAGAAATATATTTTTTATAATTTTTATTTTTAATTTTCTATTCTCTTCAATCCATGACAAGATTTTTTTTATTGTGTCAAACGTATAAACAGGTATGCATACTGCATACTCTTTAATAAGCACACGGAGAACGGAGAGTTGTTTCAAAACAATTTATCTTACTCTTTATATAATTAAGAATTCATCATGACTAAAAAGAAACAACTATATTTGATATAAAAATATTCATACTGATATATTTTAATATTGAAGTCGAAGTCACAAAACGTTGCAATAAAGCTAAATTATTAGCTATTTCGCTCCAATGGTAATCACTAATATAAATTATTACGAGGAAATGCGAGCAATTTATTTTTAATTATTGTATGCATATATAATTCAATCTAATATGTATTTTAATTTTTATAGATAATATTTATCTAAATAATATTATATTTTAAGCAATGTATGTATGGATATTGTTAAGTTTTTTGTTGTTTTACGTTGAGTTCTGCCACTGAGCGTTAAATGCCTCTAAAATTCGGAAGGAAGCGGAAGTGATTTACTGGGAATGGAGTGTATTACTACTAGGTTTCATATTCTGTCAGTCTACCCTGCTAAATTCGGGATACAGCGTGAAGCTAAGAAAAAAGTCTATATTGTCTTTGGTGGTGAATAGATCCCTTCTATATTTTTTATTATATTATTCACATTCTATATAATTTAAAAGATGTCCTTACGTTTAGATATTACATACTATGTATAATTTAGGTAATGGATTCTATTTCAACAATTAAATATAAATTACCAAAAAAATAAACTAAAATTTGTATTTATGAATAACTTGTTATTTCTAGTTTATATTAAGTTTTTTAGGTAGCTAAGTAAGAAACAAACAAGTTGTCATTGCTATAGTAGTTGTCTCTAAAAGCAATTGGAATATACATATAAAGATGCATATCTTTGATCATACATTGTGCGGCGTTGAGTTCCGCCACTCAACACGCAATGCCAAAGTGGGGAACAGAGTATCTTAACACTGGGTTCCCTCTGCCTACTCTGCTGTGTGCGGAATACAGCATGAAGCTGGAGATAAAATAATGTCGTCGGCTTGAATTTGACAACAGCCTACAAAATCAAATTATCAGGAGAGACAAGAAAAAAACTATGAATGTGTATTTATTATCAAATGGTTTTTACTATTTAGAAAAATGATGTGTATTCTCTACTATAGCAAATAAAATAAATGCCAATTTTTTTTATTTTACACTTTCAAGTTGTATAAAAATGAACATAATAAAAATACAAAAATTGGATTTAACAGGTTTATACTCTAAACTACGATGATACGATGACTTTTAAGTTCTTTTTTCTCAGTTTAAGCTTCGAATAAGTTTTGAAAATAATTGTACAGTGGAAATAAAATAAATGACGCACACTTTAACAACATGTGAAAGTGTATACTAATAGTGGAGTTACATGCATAAAAATAAGGAAGCTAGAAAGTTTTAAATATAATTTATTAACCTATAACGAAACAGAATGACGTCATTGTTAGCGGAGTTAAGATATCTGTTACGTTAAGAAGTAGGTAAGAGTCGTGAGTTCTATTCCTCTATTTTTATAAATAAAATAAAAGTCCCTTTTTCGCCTTTCGACACATTGTTATATTTATTTTTTTCTTTCATTTTATTCAAAATGCTAAATTACTATTGTTTTTAAGAACAATTGAAGTTTTAATAGGCATTTATGTACATTCAATAATTATAAATATATAATCTACATAGTAATATAAAAAATAATAAATAACTAAAAAACTAACAAAATTTAATACAAAAAAAACAAACTATTTATTTATTTAAAAACTAATAAATGTATATAAAAGGATTTTTTTAATAGATATAAAGCTTATAAACGAGCTTCACATTTTAATAAAGGTACATACATACGTACCTATTTGACGCGAACTAATTTTGCACATAATATCATCATCAGGTCGTAAAATATTACATTATTAAAATATATGGTCAGTTTACAACTCAATCAATAAATCATGTACTGATCCTCAATATAAATTAACGTTAACAACATATTACAAATATATGCAAAATGGTCATCGTGTTAAAGCGGCTTGCAGAATTACAGTGACTTTATATATAGGTGTATTATAGAAACACACTTTTATGTTCATTATTTAATAAACCTTTATTTTATGCAGAGAATTTGCATTTTCTCTTTGGGTCTTTTGGTAAAATTAATACAGTTATCTATTACTACAGGTGTAGTAAAAGAGGGGTGCAGGTGGTCCGCCCACCCCAGAATAGTCCTGTGCTCGCCCCAGAAATTTTATTAACAAAAAATAACCACGAAAACGTAAAAATATTGTATCCTAGTCTGAAAATCCAAAATGTTCAAAGCTTTTTCATTTTGGAGACATTAGATGGAACCTAACCTCGATTGTTTAAAAAAAAAACAGAAAATCACCCGTTCTTCAAAACTGTCGAATGAACAACAGCAGTGGTTTAATTAAGACATATATTATAATATATTTTGCTCTGTTTATTTTAAACTGAAAAAAATACTAAAAGGAACTGTAAAACGTTATAAAGGACTCTAATTGTGTGATATAAGTTACTATTTATTATTTTACATAAGTTGAATGTAAAAATCTGAAGTGATGAATATTACCAGAAGTTCACATAAAAGGCAAGCTCTCAGTTCACCTACGTCTTCAAGCTCCTCTTCAGCCGTCACATCTGAGCAAATAAGCAAAATAGTCAATGATATTTTTGAAAAAGAAATGTCTAACTTACTTTCCAATATTAATAGAACAATTACATCGACTGTCAGCTCTTATTTTAAGAGTATAGATACCAAAATAGTGGACTTGCAGCAATCAATCTCATTTATAAGCACTCAATACGATGATATGAAGAAGCAAATTGACACATATTCGGATATAATTGAAAAGCAAAAGAA
>JAATLQ010037910.1:14065-68839 GCA_013421005.1 Heliconius erato x Heliconius himera | reverse complement strand
ATTTAATATTGTTATCATTATTTTTTTTAATTATTCATTACAATATCTCCTATAGTTATTATAGTTAGTAAAATTGTATTGTAATATCACTTTTATTTCTATTGTTATAGTAAGTAGTGGATAACGGTGTGATTTGTACATAGATTAAGTTTATTACATTGTATAAGATATATTTTCTCATATGTACAAATGTTTGTTATCCCAAATAAATAAAATAAAATAAAATAAAATAAAATAAAATTGTAGATGATAAAAGGCAAATGGTTTTTATTTCTTGTAAAGTCAAGATATTTTTTTAATATCATAATGGAAAATTGTTGATGAAGGTTTAAGTTCAGATTTAAATTTAAAACAATTTCTATTGCTTTAGTAATAGTCTATAGAAGTGTATTATCAGATTTTTCGTCACCTATTTAATGAAAATAATCTTCTTTTCTTAATCATAGCGGCCATTGATCACCAAATTGGCGTGAAATACCGTCGCGTTCTGTGACTAACTATAAAAGAATATATCCAATGGCACGAAAATGTAAACTGATCTCACCACAACGTATTTATATACAGGGTGGAAGTGTCAGCGCACTTTTTACGGAAACAGCATATAGGGTAAAATATTTTAAACCTATACCTAAAGAAATTCATCAAAATACGTCAACAGTTTAGACGTAGGATTTTTTTTTCATTTCACGATGTTTATCCATACCTGTATTTCGTGTGACGCAGTTACGCATAGATAGCAATAACGTAAACACATACTACTACGAAAATACTACTAAAGGTTAATCAATTATGAACTTTGTCGCCAATACCTACGACTGGATTTCGGAATGATTGATAGGTTTATGTGCGCGTGCGTCGTTCTTGACAAAAGGCGTTTTATATTGTAATCAGCCTATCGCCGTCCACTGCTGGACGTAGGCCTCCCTCATCGAGCGCCAACCATCCCGGTCTTGGGCTTCTCGCACCCATCCGATGCCAGCCACCTTCTTTAAATCGTCTGCCCATCGTGCTGCAGGGCGTCCTACACTACGCTTGCCTAAGCGCAGTCTCCAGTCTAGCGCGTATCGGCTCCATCGACCGTCGGTACGTCTGGAGACATGGCCGGCCCAGTTCCACTTCAGCGTGCTGATTCTTCGCGCAACGTCAGTGACGTTGGTTCTCTGGCGAATCGCTTCATTGCGGATTCTATCTGCCAGAGAAACTTTGAGCATTGCGCGTTCCATCGCACGCTGAGCGACCTTGAACTGATGGACCAGCCCTACGGTGAGTGTCAACGTTTCAGCTCCGTAAGTCATGACAGGTAGGACGCACTGATTGAAGACTTTTGTCATTAAACACTGTGGGACAGACGATTCAAAAATATGACGAAGCTTCCCAAATGCCGCCTAGCCAAGGCGTATTCTTCTTTGCACTTCCTTCTTGAAGTTGTGCCGGCCAAGTTGGATGGTTTGGCCAAGGTATACATATTCTTGCACAACCTCAAGTGTAGCGCCACTTACGACCACGAGTCTCGGGGGCACATGACTATTAAACATAACTTTCGTTTTGTCAAAATTCATCCTGACACCCACCCATCTAGAAGAATCACCCAGACCATTGAGCATCTCCTCCAAATCATGCAGAGTTTCCGCCATGATGACTATGTCGTCGGCAAATCGTAAATGTGATAAGTCCGTTCCAATCTAGCATCTTAAAGATGTCTTCCAAGGCAGCTGTAAACAGTTTCGGAGAAATGATATCTTCCTGTTTTATATTACAACAATAATTTTATTATTTATTTTTGGGAGATTTTTTTTTAAATTGTATTAAATAGTAGTTAAAACTGTGGTTTCATTTAAAGTGGTGCTGACACTTCCACTCATAGTATTTTGAAATGAAATAAACAATAACATGTTTAGTACTTACCAAATGTCGCTCTAAGCACTTTTTACTCTTTCTGTATTTGAGACAGAATTCACAAATATATATGCAGGTGAGGTTCACCATTTCCTGAAATCAAACAAATATAATATTAGGTCCTTACATATGACTTTGGCGTTTTGTCGTACTGGACACAAATTTCTCCTCTTTGGTTAAGAATTCCAAATTCAAATTTATACAGCTACACATGTATTTGTGTTTCGTTAGTTAGTCGTCATTCTTTTGTTTGTTTCTTATTTCTTTCTGTATACAGAAAAATGGAAACTTGAAATACAAAGTTATATACTAGTACGAGTTCCACCGTAGGACTAGTGTTGAGGAAAGGGGCCGTTCAAGTATTACGTAAGCACTGCAGGGGGGCGGGGGGGTCTTGGGTTTGCTTATTTTTGATGACATGGGGGGTAGGGGGTCTAGCTAGTGATGGCGTAAGCAGAAGTTATTTATTTTTTCATATATATTGTAGCTATATTTAGTATACGTATGTATGGCAGACCATATAACTATTAGTTTTATAATATAATATAAAAGTTTATTATATCTATTTAGCGGGAATGGCACATTGTCAAGAGTCCAAATTTCAAATTTTATTAAAATCTGTGGCGATTTAAGGATTTTTCCATACAAACTTTCAACCCCTTATTTGTACTCTTAGCATGTGAATTAAAATAAACCACGAAACACGTGTTCAATAAAATATTTTTAAGAGTCTGAATTTAAAATTTTATAAAAATCGGTGCTGATTTAATTTTTTTTCCATACAAACTTTCAATCCCTATTTCATCCTTTTAAGGTTAAAATTTTTTCAAATTTCCTTCTTCCAGATTTCGAAAATAAAAATCTGTCTAAATTTTACGTTTCTACTATCAGGGGTTACGGATGTGCATGCGTCTTACCTCAGTCAGTGGGAATATGTCCTTTTATATATGTAGATACTGCTGCTCATAAATCAATAAAAAAATAACTTAAAAAAAATGTATATGACAATGTTTACGTAAGCATTGGGGGAGGGGGTAAGAGGATTGCTTATTTTTGATGACATAGGGGAGGGGGGGGTCAATAATTGCAAAAAAACTGCTTACGTAATACTTGAACGGCCCCAAACGCCTCGAAGGGCTAATGATGTGTGTTAAAATATTAAATATTTCATATCCCCAAGCGGGAGTCGAACTCACAACCACCGCGTTTACAGTCGCACGTTTGTGCCCTTGCGCCACGATGGCCTCATTAATTAACATTGAAGTAACAAAATTAGTTTAGTAACAACAAATGTTTCTTAATATATAATCGTAAATAATAATAATATAAATAAAAGTTTTAGAAGTTGCATTCACTATGAAAATTCCAACAAAGATAAATGTTTTTAGCCTAATTTTCTTGACTTTCCAAGCATGCACATTGTGCATTCATGCACTAATGTACACTATAAGTAATTTTAGTACCAAAAAGCATACATACATATGACACCATCCTCTACTTTCAATTTATTTTAAGAGACATTTCATTTCCTTGACAAGACTTGCAAAAAGGCGAACTGTTTTAGATACGGAAAATATTAAAATACCCACAATATGTTTATTTCAATTATTTCTATGTTCTGCTTCATTGAGGCAAGGTCGTTATAGGCATGGGCCATTAGACTTTTAATATATTTTTTTTGCACATGAAAGAACCAGAAAATTAATTAATAATAACATATTATTCGTAATAAAAAGTATGTTCGCTTCATTCTATCATACAATCTGTGTTTACTATTTTGGCCTGATCTTTATGGCTATGGCTCACTAGACTACTGAAGTTTTAATATTAGAGCAATTGGCCTGATTCAATCTTTTCCATTTTTTTATCCTTGTAACGAGGTATAATTTGGTAATTATTTTGGTAGTCTTATAGCCATGGGCCATAACATTACCAAACTAATAATATAAAAACATTCGAAATAAAAAATCTGCGGATGAGGCCCAAAATAAAAAGGCCTTATTTGTATTTCACTATTCAATCATTTCTATATTTTTTGTCATTTTATGATTTTTTACACATCATAATGTGATGCCACCATTCTGGAGCACTGACGGGTCTGGCTGAGGGCGTGGCGGTGCTACGTGCTTTTTACCATCCAGGGGATTACCCAGATTAATATTAAGACATTTAAAAAAAAATAAACCAAATACCTGCGGATACGGTGCAAAATACCAAGGTCGTATCCTATGTCGCCCTAGTTCAATCATTTCTATGTTTTTCATCCTTGTCACGAGGTCGTCGTGACCGTGCGCCACCATGCTGCCGGACTGACGTGGTCTCGCTGTGGGAGTCGCCGTACCACTTGTTATTTCACCATCGAGGGGATTACCCTCAGGGGGGTCCGGTTGGGGGGTTAAAGACTAAAAAAAAATTTTTATATAACAATAAAGAAAATGATTAATAATGTATCGAATTCAGGCGAAAAGTACTTTCCACGAAGTGTTTTGACACATTAAAAGTATAACTTTAACAGTTAGTAGCATCTAACATTCATATTTCACTCAAAAAAAATATACAAATTGTCAATTAGTTGTTGTTACCAATATTCACGTGTTACTCCACCCATTTTACTCCACCTGAGCCCGTCAAGGCGCAGCGGCAGAAGTGTTTAAATGTAGACGCGTTGGTTGTGGGTTCCATTTTCACTCGTAGGAATGGAATATTTATTAATATCATTTCTTGGCTCTGGTAACAAGGCACAACGCGGTGTTGAGTTCTACCACTCAACATGTTATGCCTCGAGCGGCCAAAATCGGAGAACAAAGTATCTCAATAATAGGTCCCCTCTGTTTACCCGGCCGTATGCAAGATACAGCGTGAAGCTAAAAAAAAAGAAAACTCACTTCACTATTTTCCAAAGAATTAGCTTTTCTTTTCCTATTCATTTTTTTCTGTAGTGCAGCTGCTAGTACTGCCCCGCCATTGACGAGAGACGACGAATCGTTAACAAGCGTCGGACTTGCTGGACGTGATACCAACTGCTTAGGTTCCCCTGGTGTTACTGGTATAACTTAAAATATAATTGTTTTTATAAGAAAAAAATAGTTAAGTGCGAGTCCGGACTATCCAGGCCGACATCAATTTTAGGATTACAACTTATAAGAGTTGACAGCCGTAGGTTTACGGGCATGTGCACTCATTTTGTATAAATTGAACTACAATCATAAGTTTTGTGGGCTTCGTGGCGCAGGGAAATAATAAGGATTCCGTTTTTGCTTTTTGAAATACAGAATTCTAAAGTTATTAAAAAAAAATCCGCACGCTGTGTCCCGCATGTAGGAGGATAGGCAGAAGGAACCTAGTGTTAAAATATTATATTTCCCATATCAATATTTTTTCCTTCATAAATTCTTAAACTTATTAGAAATCTAAAAATCCAAAATATTGCAAAAATATATTAATCAGATTTAACTAATAATGTGTATAGTAATAATTTTCTTTAGCTTTATAGTATGGCATTTGTAGTGTAGGCAGATATAATGTATCGCTTCTATTTTTGTTTATATGTTCAAGGCTGTCGTGGTGTAGCGGCACAGCGTCTAACTGTAACTGTGATGATTGTGGGTTCGATCCCCACTCGAAGATATAAATTAATTTCATATCTTCGCTCTGGTAACAAGACAAAAGGTGGCGTCAACACTACATTCAGGGAGCCGTGAGATAAAATGTAAAGGAGTTAATATATTTTATAAAAGTAACTATGGAAGCAATACGCTGATAGCCCTGTAAATAGTATTATTGAATGAGATCTATAGAATTTTTGAAACCCTTTCAGATTTTCTTTTTCTTTAAATAATTATTTATTAAATAGTATATATGTAAAACACCCAAGTGCTTCTTTATTTTCAAACTTCAAAGGCATTTTAATATTAATAAATTATAGAGCACAGATATATAGAGACAAAACGCCACATTTTAATGTCAAATGCTTGCAACATTTGACATTAAAATGTGGCGTTTCGTCATCTGTCGGGTTATATCGGCCATTTTTACAAATGACCAACTTTCAACAAGTACGAGAGAAATGTTTCCAAATATCTTTTTTTGCTTCACGCTGCATTCTGCACACAGCAGGGTAGGCAGATTGAACCTAGTGTTAAGATACTCCGTTCCCCGTTTCCAGATATTTTCATTCAATTTTTGTTATCCCATTGTTACTTCAATGTTTTTTTTAAGTTTCTTGTTTTATGACATATTACAAATATCTAATGTAATATAACAAAAAAAACTATTTTTTTGTTATATTGATGTTCTCGTGCTTAAAAGCATAAGTAAACCTTAACCAAGCAACACTTTTTCCGCCAAAGTAAAAGCAAACAAAGAAAACTAGTACAGACGAGAGACATACAAATGTGATACATTAAGTTTCTGAAACTAATTTCAAGTTAACAAACGAAACAAACTACAGGTTCCATCTATCTTCCCTGCTATATGGAGGATACAGTGTGAAGCTAAAAAAGTAAAATGTTTTTTTATCCTACCTTTACCAAAAATTTTATGTAGGATTTGTTAAAACCAAATTAAATATTTTTAACATTTTTAAAAGCGTTATTCCACACTTAGGAAAGAAAAATACTTATTTAGAAAACATATAAAAATTTGAACGTAGCGGGCGCGGGCGCCTCCTGGAAACCTACCAGGCGCTCTGAGCACTAAGCCATACGTTCTCGCCAAGCTATGTCGAAATTTTTATGTTGTTAGCATCTCTGTAGGGAGATTTTTACTAATTTTGTAGCTTGTTGTTCATTTACAATCAGAAGCTGCACTATAGTGGCCTTGATTTTATGAAACTATATGAATGAAAAAATGGAAACATACCAGGAACAGATTTTTGTGCGGAATCATTGAGTGCAATATGAGTAATTTTCTCAGGTAATTTAGGTATAATTTGATGATGGTTCACATTATTTTCTCTAGGTGGAATGCTAAGTGACTTTTGGATCTCGCTAACACTGCAGACACTATCATCTGAAGAAAAAATATGAAGAATTGTTAATGTTTTCAGTATACACTTTCATGTGATATTGAATATATATAAAATGTTTATAAAAATAATATATAATTTCGCAAATATTATATAAATCATACTTATCTACAATAATATTATCAAAAAGATATAAGTACATACATTAATCATTATTGCAAGGTATTTAAAATCATATAGAGTAGAAAATAGTCAAGTATGATGAAGATGATATGATGATACTATAAAAGAGTACCAAACAGAAATGTGAAAATAATTAATGATTAATAAGTAAAAAGTGACAAAAAGTGGGGAATGGTAATGTGTCTTAATGGAAACAGAGTGAAGCTGGAAAACAATGATGTAAATAATATAAGATACTATAAAAGAGTATAAACATCTAATAATAATTAAATAGTAAACAGCACTATGGGAAGTAAATAACTGAAATACAGTAGAAGTTTGATTATCCAGCCATTGATTGAATAAATTTGTAATTGACTTGTGTATGTAGAAGCTTAATATTTAGTTTGAAGGTTAATTTTGAAAATAGTGAGATAGATTTTTAATATTACAAAATATTTAAAAATACATACATACACACAATTTTTTTTCCAAATTCATATACACAAGTATACTTATGTACAAGATATTTTGTTTTATAAATTAAGTCCAATATTTTTTCAAAGTTCATCTTCATATATTTAATTTAAGTTGATGAATAAGTTAATAAAGTTTCTACTGTATTCCAATATGGTATGGCTCGAAATGTAGTACATATTTTCAATAAATATTTTCATTAAATATACTTAAGGACTATTGAAAAAGAAACATGCAACAATCATGTAGATTTCAAAATAATTAGAAAAAAAGTATCTAATGAAAAAAAAACAAAATATAAATAACAAACACATCAATAACTCTAACCAGAAACAATATAACAAAATATTAGCTCTACTAGCGCTATATAAAAAAGTAAGTACTGCCTAAATCTAAGATCTAATAGCAAAACACACATACTAAGAAAATTAGGCATGACGCCACCTCCAGATCCAATGTGAGTTTTCTTTGGGGTTGTAGTACCCCCGGTCGTTGCACCATCTCGTCTTGGAAATTGTACTTTTCTTGTATCCAGCCATGATTCATGAACCCACTCATCAAGACGTTTGTTAACTATAAACATTATGTAAATAGAGGTTAATAATTGTGCTATACAAAATTTCTATATATATAAACTATATTTTTTATATATATAAAAATGTACTTATAGCAAAATTTATTTACTGACTGAGAAATAAACCACAGTTGGAGAAAACAGAGAGATTTCTCGAAATTGGGGCGACTGTGCTCATCCATTTCGCAGCCATCTCTGTTAAATACATTTTCCACAACCACCGCCATAAATAAATCACTTTTGTTACTAATATAAAAAAAATTACAATTACACTTGTCTTGAATTCTATAATTTCATCACCTCTTATAATAATAATAAAATGTTTATATATTTAGTAATACATGTAAATTTATTTTCTTTAGGTATAAATCTCTTTTTTGTTAATAAGTTAATAAATTATAATGTGATTAAATGTAACACAAAAACTTACAATCTACGTAATGTACATAATATCCTCTTTGCCCATGAATTTCCTTGATGCTTATAATTTCTGCGAGGGGCCAGTCATCACCACCCTGCATTCGAACTGGTAAACGACATCCTTCCAACAACGATGCCTATAAAAATATACATTTTTTTAGTGCTCATTATTAGTAAGTATACAGAGGTAATATTAAAAAACATACTGTTGAATCACAAAATGTTGTAATTTCATCCTCATTTTCGTTCATATTCCTAATTTTACGCACAAAACAACACCACAAATAATTCACTAAACAATAAAATGTCAAATATCAAGCCGTCAAGCCAATTTGACAATGACATTTCCATGAATTCCATCAATATATTTATAGCAAAGAATTAAAAAAAATAAATTTACTATATATATTTTACAATTAAATATAAATTTTTAGTCTAAAATTCTAATACTAATATAATAACATTGCAATTTAGACGAAAGGAACGAAACCGGTCGTCGCTAGCTTGATTAGCTTTAGGCTTAATACCCGGATATCGATAGCTCGAATACATATATTTAATATTTATACGCCAATGCCAGTTAACTTAGAAACTACTAGTCAAAATATTTTATAGTTAAGTCTAGTCTAGTCTAATCTGTAAGATATTCTTATTCACTGGCAAGTGGCAACACAGTTCCTATTTTTGAGGTTAGAATTTTCTTGAATTTTCAATTTTGTAACTTGTAAAAGTTTTCATCTTTGAATTAAATAACGTTGCAGATTTTATGTTCTAACTGAATAAAACTTATTTATATCTTTAAAAGGTTACAATTTGTAAAATGGCCACTCCTCAAATGAGCGAAGCTGACCAATTAAAAACGGTTTGTATTTACTATTATAATTATTACATTAAATATATATCATTATTTAATTAAAAAAAAAAACATTAAATAAAAATATTTGATTATTCTTATAAGATTTTAATATACTTATATTTTATATTTCAGTTTAAGGATTTTCTGGTTCAATACAACAAACTCTCAGAACTCTGCTTCAATGACTGTATCCATGATTTTACATCAAGAAATCTCAGGCCTGCTGAAGTAATATTTAAATTTAAATATTCTTACTATAGCTAGTTGAACCTTATAACTAAGATTAATTTATTTTAATGTGTGGCTCAATTAAATAGTGGATGTGGAGATCCAATTATTCTTACTTTATTTAGATACGCCATGGATATGGATAGAACTAGACAATAGTTGTAGATATTCCAGTAAATTTATTATATTAATAATCAAGAACCCAGATATACTTAAAAGTAGACAAACAGCTCCACTTTATCTCACATAGGGAAGGTTACCTAGTGTTAAGACAATGCATTCCTTATACCCATTTTCAGAGATATTGACTGTTCAGTGAGTAGTGGAACTTGGGAGTGAAGTAATAAAAAAATCTATTTTATGAGTGGGAATGAAACCTACAAGCATTATGTTTTCTTCGCTCATGTTATTCAAATCTGTAGCTCCTTTGGTGTTACGCCGGGTTGTGGGCAGTGGTGATCACTTACCATCAGATGACCCATATGCAGTAATAATAAAGAATATTTTTTTTTTTAGGATAAATGTACATCCAATTGTATGGAGAAGTACTTAAGGACAAATCAGCGAGTGTCACAAAGATTCCACGAATTCCAAATGATCGCTAATGAGAATATGTTAGCATTAGCTCAGAAATCTGGGAACCCTAGTTAAGCTATTGAAATGTTTCATATTAATTTATTATTTTAGTGTTTTGGTTTGACTGTTGAAAAATAAATATTGTTGAAAAACTTAGATACAATTATATAATATTTCTTGTCAAAGTTTAATCTCAAATCTTATATACTAAAAACCTAACTTTTTAAATAGTATAATAGGCATAGAAATGTCAAGACACTACCATTGTCTACTTTCTATTGATTAGCTGAACATATCTGAGCAAGAAAGTAATGAGGAATGTGTGAGGATCGAACTCACAACTGAAACCCTCTGTCTCCCGGGCTACAAGCTGAATATAGTATGTAGCTAAATCAGTGTTTTATATGAATAAACTTCATAATATCTGTTTAAGCTGAAATACAAAATAATATATCAAATATTTTCATTTCTTGGCTCTGGTGTCGAAACAAAGCGGAAGAGTTCCAAGGACACTAGGTTTCCACTGCCTACCCTGTTATATGTAAAATATGTGTAAAACTAAAACAATTAACATTTTTTATGTTATTATCAATACAACCCAACTATTAAAATTTCAATTTCTTGTGTAACTTGATAAAAATGTTTTTATTAATTTATATGTTAATTACAGCTATAATTAAAATTAAAAAGACAAAAGAAGAGCAAATAGTTTTTATGTAAAATTAATTTGTTTTAAGAGTGTCATTATTGTTAATTTTACACGCTGTATTTGAGTTTTTCTTCGGACAGGGCTTATAGCATCTCGGTTCTGGAGGCGAAAAGTCTATGACGAAAGATGATTGAGAACTTGTGTAGTCAAAGTGATAATCATTGAATTTTGCCTCTACACTAAATTTAGCATCTTTTGTGTCGTCATTCTCATCAGCATTTAATACGTATTTTAAGGGATACGGTCCCGATGGAGCGTTACTTATATTTGAAGGCTTAGTGCATATTTGATATTGGCCTTGGTGTCGTATGATTCTTATTAGTGGTTGGGGGTTGCAAGGCGGTTTTGGACATAGCTGCGATGAAGGGCAGGCCGCCAGGCATTTTGGTGGGCTGCAACATGGCTTATAGCAGGGAGTTCTTAAGCAAGTTGATGAACATGGCGTGCAGTCGCTAGATTTCATACAATTGTGTTGCTCTATTCTTTTAAGCACTGGACAGGCTATGTGACCTGGTCGCCATCCGCATCGTAACTTGAAAAAAAAAAATAATAGATATATTAAGAATATAGTATTCACTTAAATAGGGAAAATTAATCATAATATGTATAAAACCTGATGTTCCGGGGCATCTTTCGCTGTGTAGAGCCATCCCATATGCTTAGGAATGGGCCCAGGTTTGACTTCACGTTTGTGCAAGCAGCGGTGTTTCGGTAGATCACATCGTCCGAGGCAACTGACTGATGATTTATTTGCTTAAAAGTAAAAAAATATATAATAGAAGTATTTATAAAGCAGGTTAAAGACTCCATATAGTATTTCTAAAGTAAGCAGATTTCGATGCTGTTGGACATATTTCTGTTAGATAGTACGACAACCAATATTTGTTTATTTAGAAACGTATAAAATTTAGAACGTATCGGAATTTAAATCCGCGCCTCTAGGAAACCGTCCAAGCGCTCAAACTACTAAGCCATATGTACACGTATGGTAGGAAAATATGGTGAAGTAAAATGTAAAAAATAACCAATATTTGATCTTCGTACATGTTTTTATATACGTTAAGCAGTTGCGAAGAAAAATCATTAAATGGTTTATAGTTTTGTGACCTATAACATATAGAGAGAGGCGTTCTGCAGTCGTAAATACTGCACATAAAATCTTATAGATTCAATTAGTAAGAACAAAAGTAATATAAGTATAGCTTACATTGACCAGGCTTACAGCAACACGCCATTGTAGGTACCCGGAATGTCTAAAAGAAATTGAAAAATTATTTTCACCAGTATTTAATAGTACTTACCTATTACATTTTTCTTTTCGTCAAAAATTTCTTAATAAATTTAAAGGAAACTTTTATGTTATAAATGGTAATAAATATTATAAGATAAAAAAAACAATCTTAGATTGGACTTTGAAATTTGAACCCACAAACGTTGCCCCAGGATATAAATTTAAGTATCTTTAAAATACGTATGGACTAGGAACTTACCTCTAACTCTGTCTATGGTGTGTAATTCATTGTGAATTTCGGCATTTTGTTGGTTTTGGAAATATTTTTTTCATGTTACAATATCATTATTTCACATGGGTGATAATTTTCTTGAACTCACGTATTCTATGAAGTGTGCTTCAAGTTTGAAAGAAGATATTAATTAATGACATTATTTATTTTTAAAGAACTTAATTTCTTTTTGGCCTGCACTAGTGCTTATTTCTTTTTTAATTTATTATTAAATGAAATAACTGCAAAATGATGAATCATAAAACTTTTTGTCATTATTGTGTTTTTTTAATTATTTTTGTAGAAACGAGGTAAAAATGAATAGACAGGATAGTTAAAAAAAGTTTATTTCAATAAATTGTTATTTTTTAATAGTTTGGCGTGCACCAATCACCTTTTTTCTTTTTCTTATTTTTATTTTTGACGCTCTGCACATCGTTCTTTTTACTTTTTCCACACATCAGATCATCATCAGAAATTGTTATTTTTTAATATTTTAGAGTGCACTAATCACCTTTTTTCTTTTTCTTATTTTTATTTTTTACGCTCTGCACATCGTTATTTTTACTTTTTCCACACATCAGAGTAAGTACTAATTTAGTTACGTATGCCACAGAAATGACTACAATAGCTAATACACCTAAAACGTCTAGACTGTAGTATTGGTAACGAGGAACATCTGCAGCCGGGGTTCTGTACGTGTAGTTAGGATATTTTGCGGCAAATTCTGTCCAGTATATAGCAGTATCCAACGGTGGCAATGGACGATCTTTCCACGCTTTTGATAATGTCTTTACGTTCTCTCTGAATCTATTAAAGATATTTATAGCGATTAGAATTTAGAACACTTAAAATGTTAAATTTTATCTAGTGACAAAAATATCAAATCTTATCAGATATTAGTAAAGACTGTTGAAAAACCGATAAAACTGTATAAAAAGATATCTTAGGCGTATAAAATACTTTAGTTTACTTACTTTGGATCCAATACTTTTTTTAACGCTGCTACTAAATTATTTTTTGTCAAATCTCTAATTTGTAGTGTAACTCCAAGTCCACTTTCTTCTATTGATGCTGCATTGGAGGGCTGATCACCGATTAGGGGCATAGCCACCATTGGTACCCCGAAATGTATGCCCTCCGTAGTTCCGCCCATTCCAGCATGGGAGAAAAAAGCTAACGTTTTAGGGTGAGCTGGAATGAGAGTAAACAATTAAAACTGTTTTGGTCTGATGAATGTATATTGATTACTGACGGATCTTTCCACACAAATAATGGTGCTAAATATTTTTAAGACGGCTATGATTCATTAAATTTCTCTATTTATTGACCAGAGAAGATGTTGATTATACCTTACCTAAAATATCAACTTGCGGCAACCAGCTTGCAACATACAGTTTATTTTTGTCCATCTGCATATCATTGCTTTCCCATTTCCAAATGAATCTATATGGAAGTTCAGCCATGGCCCCTAAAATCTCTTTTAATTTATCCTCTGGCATTGTAGAAGCTTTAATAACAGATCCAAAACTTATATATATGACACCATGTTCAGCTTCGTCCATAAACCTCTTCAACTCCTGGAAATATCAATTTCGTAATTAATGACTGGTTTATTGACTAATATATTATCATCTTTGTATTTGAGAGAACCAACGTTAAAATACATATGTATTAATGTATATTGTATATTTACAAAATGTTATACTGTTAAATGTTCCCATTTTAAGAAAGTTCAATTTTAATTAAGTAATTTGAATGTACTTAATTTTTTACTTAGTTACAATGCTAATTTGCTCTATAATCCATTTCATAAATAAGGTTAAGTATAGAGCGAAAAATTATTATTGAAATAAAATAATATAATAACATGATGGGACCCAGGTTTAGGTAGGTAGATTGTTACGTATTTGTGCAAGGTTGTCTAATTATTGAAATAAAATGATATAATAAAATGTCTAATCCATATAAAAAATATTAGTAGGCAACTGAATAAGATATTCTTACTCTAAATTGACGGAAAAAAATATTTTAAACTTACTCCAGTTAATGGTTTGCCTTCAGTCACATGGTAACCACCTACTTCAATAACATTAGCAGGAAATAACCGCGACCCAGTGAGAATAAAATTGTGATACAGTAGTACGAACTTTATTTCTTTTGCTAATTCTTCCAATGGAGGTATATCATCGTAATATTTTGCTAGCTCTAATTGATTATTCCTTTGACTATTTATATAGAATAACGTATTGAAGTAAAAGTCAAATACAGTTCTTTCAACTCTTTGCCATAGTGTAGGTTTTGTTCCACCTTCCAAAAAATGATATGAAACAAATGATGGGTTATTTGGAATACCAAATCTACTGTACTGCCAAGGCATCAAAATGTGAGACGCTATGCCTACAACAGGTGCCTTCAGCTTATAAGCAATACCTAAAGCACAATCACTGTTAAAGTGTTCAACCACTATTACATCGTATTTCGTTTTGTTTTCAATAAGTTTTCTAACTTCTTGGTTAGCCAACAACACTGCACAGTTCTCCTTTCCAGAATTAGTTAAGAAAAGTCCAACACCTAATATAGTTAAATACGATCTGGAAAAGGGCAAGTCATCTTCCAAAATTTTGATGCTTCCAGCTAAGCTTATATCTTTATAATTCTCCGGCGGGTGTGCTTCCGGAAAGTGTGAAATCACAGTTATATTGTGGCCTCGTTTAACTAGTTCTTGTAAATACACTCTATATACAAAAAAATGGCTTTTTCCATGGTAGGGAAATATGCCTAAGATATTTAACGCGCTTACTTTATGTAAAACTACACAGAAAAATAGAGATATCGTGTAAATATTCATGTTTGCAGCCACGTGAGAGGCGCGACTGTCCGCGACGTAATGACTTGAAATGAATATGGGTACTCACTGAGCTACTGCTTAGTAGATAACCTTACAAAATACGTATGACTCAATGTTAGTGTGAATTATTTTGTAAATGTATAAATACATAAGTGTTGATACATTCGCTTGCTCTATAAGAGCTTATTATATTTATTTTATTTTTTTTTCAGCTCCACGTTGTATATAGCATAGTAGGCAGAGGGAGTCCTATATCCTAGTGTCCAAACGCTATGCTCCCCATTTTTCGTCGCATTCTGGAAGCAGTGTAGTGGAATTTACCGCCTTATTTTAATTAATTATTGCAATTTATGTACTAAGTACATGAAAAAGATTTCTCGAAAAAATATCGAAAACAAACAATACAATTTATTTTGTAGATGATTGCTTACAGCAACTACTAATGTAATATGTAGGTACTCAATTAGTATCTTTGGTTTACATATAGTTCAATAGGCAGGTATGTATGTTTTATGTAAATGAGTATAGTATATTATTTCGATTACATATTTGAGGCCAGTCGTGCCGCAGGGACACACAAGGTTGCGACTGTAAACGCGACTAAAAAAGTAGAGAAAGTAGTTTAAATAAATATAAAATATTAAGCTAATGAATAACTACGTCCATTTTAAATTTTATAAAGACTATCATAGATACCGAGAAAGTAAACTTTCACATTAAGCTATTGTATTTAATCCCACGTTAACCTATGCTTAGTTGAAAAAAGTACTAAACGATAAATATTTTGGTTAACGTTGTAAGACAGATAAGTCTTTACATTGGTTATAATTTTTACAAAAAATACGAATATACATTTTATTTGTATTTCTAAAAAAATATTAATAATAGTATAATTATATCCTATGTTACTCACTGATAATGTAGCACTCTAACGGTGAAAGAATTTTAAAAATCAGTTCGATTTCATGTTTATTCTCTACAAAGATACACACATACATATCTTTCCTCCCTAGATAAAAAATATAGATATAGATAATATAGATAAAATAAATCAGCTTTATGCTCTATCCCGCTCACAGCAGGGTAGTGTTAAGACAATCCCTGCTCCTTGTTAATATTTAATTTATTTTTCTTAAATACACTTAATTAAATATTTGTATAGTTCATGTCGAAGCCGCACGGGGGCCTCTAGTATTTTAATATATTCTTTTAATTACAATATTACTTTATTTTTAGAAAAGTATGGGCGGTGTAATGTTTATGTTAATAATATTAATAATCTTATTATACATTTAATTTGTGGACTGGCAATATTGATAATTAATTAAAAAAAAAAAAAAAAATAGCTTCACGCTGTATCCTGCACACACCAGGGTAGGCAGAGGGAACCTAGTGTTAAGACACTCCATTCCCCACTTTCTGCCGAATTCTGGAGGCATTGCGTGTTGAGTGGCAGAACTCAACGCCGCGCTTAACCTCGACACCAGAGCGAAGAAATGGAAATATAAATTTAAGTAAATATTTCATCTCCTCGAGTGGGGATCGAACCCACAACCAGTCGGTTTTGCAGTCACACCTCGTGCCGCTGCGCCACGATCCCCGTCAATGATAATTAATGTAAACAGATAATATTACTTATACTTTTAGTATGACTACAAAACAACTACATCATAATAGTTCTACATCGAATCGTAACCAAAACCTGACGCGTTTACAGTCGCGCGTTTGTGCTTCCTTGGCACGACTGAACTCATTTTATTTATTTGATATACATGTATTTTTAATATATTTTATAATATTTTTAATCAATTATATAATATATTGGGATTACTCTTTAATTCACCAGTGACCAATGAGTATATGTCTATATAATATAGGTATTGCGCGCGTTTGTTTTGTACGACTGAAAAGTTTTTGACCATCTTTTTATCTAATCTGTCTTAATCACACATTACGAATTATGATAATTAATTATAATTTAGATTACCATTATCATTTTTTGTTTTATATTTCCAATGGCAATATATTTATATATAGATGTATAAATACAATTTATATAATATACAGACATATTTTTATATGTACACAGGGTGGAAGTGTCAGCACCACTTTGTCTTTAAATGAAACCACAGTTTTAACTACTCTACAAAAGCCTAATACAATGAAAAACATTTTTTTCCCAAATATTTAAAAGTAATTTTTCAAACAAAATAAGTAATAAAATTATTGTTGTAATATAAAACGCCATTTGTCAAGAAGGACGTGCGCAAACATAAACTCATCAAAGGGAAACCGCCGCATACGCCTCATTCCGAAAGTGAGTCGTAGGTATTGAGGTTGTTGAGGTATCTTGATTAATTTCTTTAGGTATGGGCTTAAAATATTTTACCCTATATGCTGTTCCCGTAAAAAGGGGCGCTGACACTTCCAGCCTGTAGATATATAAATAATCTGCACACGTATGTGCAGATTAATATCTGTCCGATATTTATTTGTGATTATCCCTCATACAGTCCGTAAGAGTGTCGTCCTTCATTCCCTCTTCCTCCTTTCCTTAGTTCTCTTCTTTCTTTTACCTATCTTCTCTCTTATTTTACCTATTCCTTTTCCCTCGATTTTTCCATAAGTGGGTTTTGGAGATCAGATGGCAATCGCTCCATTGAAAAAACCGCTATCCACCACAAAAATGAAAGGAAATACATCGAGACTGGGTACGGCTAGGGCGTCGCCGCAAAGCGACGCGCAAGCACATCGCCCTACACCTGCGACAAGTGGGCAAGGGATTCCGTGTCAATTACGGGCACGGTTAAAGACTCTTGCACTCAGACGGAAACTCCGCTTTGCAACGTGGAATATTGGTTCTTTAACCGGGCAATGTAGAGATCTCGCCATCACCTTGACGTAGAAACGGTATGGCGGTAGTGTTTTGTGAAGAGCTTCAGAATGAGCTCCTTGAAGTTGAACGTCGCTCCGACCGCTTGATGCGAGTAAGTGCACTGATTGAGGGTGTTACCACAAACTTAATCAGTGCCTATGCTCCCCAGGTGGGATATAGCGCGACCGAAAATGAGACATTCTAGGAGCAGTATAAAGAGGTGCTTCTTGCTGTACCGTCTACGAAGTGGTCTTGGTTGGAGGGGACTTAGTTGGAGATATATACCATAATTCCGTTTCTATGGTCAGGACTGCTGTTCCCGACACTAAATCCTTCCAGATACAGGGGTTCACCAGATACAGGGGTACACAAACATCAATTTTGCTTATAAATATAGATATATAAATACATATTGTTTGTTATCAGAAATACAGTAATATGAGATATATAATGCTTATGATTTCCCATATTATCTTATTTTTCGGGATAGGCAGTACCTAAATCACTCTGTTAAGTGTTTAAAGAACTAATAAGATGATTGAGTGGATTGTTTGAGGATTGTGTGATATAACATCTTTATACAAAATAGACCAGAGGTCAGTCCTGGCTCAGGCGCACAAGTGTGTGAGTGTGAGTGTGTGTGAACACGACTGGTTGTGGGTTCAATTACTACTCGAGAAAATGAAATATTTATTTAAATGTATATTTTCACTTCACGCAATGCCTCGGGAATTCGGTGGAAAATGGAGAACGGTGTGTCTTAACAATAAGTTGCCTCTGCCTGCCCTGCAAACAGGGATACATCTGTAAGAATAGACCAGGGAAGCAAAAATAATATTAAAATATTCTAATTCTCCAACGTCAAATTAAACCCGTTTCCATCTCGTTTCGTTTGGTATGTATGTATAATGTATTATGATGGAATCAAGTTGTATTAAATTGGTAGAGATTTTAAAATTAATTTATTGAATCATTCCCAGTTTTTACAAAAATGCCATAAAATATGGCGTTCAAAAAATATTTTATTGGTACTTAAAACATTTATTATTCATGTTTCTTAGTTTAAAAAAAAATACTTTAACAGTTTTATCATGTTTAATAAGTAACAAGAGCAAAAACCAAATAACTATAAAATAGCAATTTTAAAACGAGAACTTTGCGTAAGCAATCTACTCTAGTTAGCCTTCTTGTTTATATGACTTTGCGGCGTTTTTAATAACTTATTTTTTGTAATTCTATACAATAATGATATGAAAAACTTAAGAAAAATAATATTTACGACGAAAATAATAAATAAAATTACATAAACATCTATATTGAGGTATTGGTACATAGGTGTGTCTGTAACTGGCGGTCTGAGGGTAACATTTTTGTAGCGCGCCGCAAACTCAGTCCAGAAAATTGCTTTATTCATTGCTTTTATAGGTCGATCATGCCACGCTTTGGATAGGTGTTTTACATTTTCTCGAAATCTACAAATTGAAATTGATATGTATAGGTATAACAAGTTGTGATTTGGTGCATATTTAAATATTAGTCCAAGTAAAATAACACCATTAAACGCAAATTGAGGCCGTCGTCGCGCAAGGGTGTGAGACTATAACGCGACGATTGTCGGTTCGATCCTCACTGGAATGGGAATGAATTATTATATATGCATATTTTCATTTCTTCGCTCTGGCACCAAGACAAAGGCCCAGCCTCGAGTTCCGCATTTGACATGCAAGGCTTCGAAAATTCGGCGAAAAGTGGGAAACTGAGTGTCTTATCACTCTGAGGTTTCCTTTGCCTACCCTGCTGCGAGATACAGCGTGAAGCTGTAAACTAACAAATAAATTAAATGGTGACAAGAGTATAATTTTTGGTGAACTTTTTGGTAATTTTTATTTAGTCAATATTAATAATAGAAAAAAAAAAAGAAAAGGCATATACTCACACAGGGTTAAGGACTGTTTTAAATTTCTCAAGAAGATATTGCTTGCTGAGCAAATCATATTCTACTTGGACACCCAAGCCACTTTCTTCTATGGCAGCTGCGTTAGTTGGTTGGTCTCCATAAATTGGCATACCTACTACAGGTACGCCATTATAAATTGCTTCAGTAGTCCCTAATAGTCCACAATGGGAAAAAAATGCGACAACTTTTGGATGTGCTGAAAGAAAATATACGTAAATGTCATAAAGTTTTGACAACAACAATAATGGAATTATAATTTTTTATAGGA
The DNA here is from genome assembly GCA_013421005.1 of Heliconius erato x Heliconius himera. Taxonomy (NCBI): domain Eukaryota; kingdom Metazoa; phylum Arthropoda; class Insecta; order Lepidoptera; family Nymphalidae; genus Heliconius; species Heliconius erato x Heliconius himera. The sequence goes on along the minus strand of JAATLQ010037910.1, from coordinate 48,522 downwards.
AATTAGAAACTTAAAAATATCTGCTTTAAGTTGTATACTGCACAGCAGGGTAGGTAGAGGGAACTTTCCGTCGAGATCTGGAGGTATTGCGTGTTAAGTGGCGGAACTCAACGAAACGGAACTTTTGCCTCGACACCAGAACGAAGAAGTGAAAATATAAATGTAAAATAAAGATTTCATTTTCTCTTCGGGATCGAACCCACAACCGGTCGATTACAGTCACACTTTGTGCCTCTACGCCACGACTGGCCTTTTGCATTATTAATAATAAGATAATTAATATCTCTCTCATTGTAGCAATGTGATGTTTTAAATAGTTACAGCGTTTTTAAATTGTAACATAATATTAACTTTATTTTTATTTACTTTACATATGTAATTATAAGTATGGTATGTTTTTTTACATCTTATTACCTAAAATGTCATTCTGCGGCAACCATTTTGATAAATAAATATCAGTCGAATTTACAGGCAATTTTCTTTTATTCCATTTCCATATAACCCGCTGAGGTAGTTCAGATATAGCGCTTATAATACTTTGTATTTTGTCGATTGACATCGCAGATCCTTTTAACAGTGTCCCAAAACTTATATAGATGACACCATGCTGAGACTCGTCGATGAATTTTTTCAAATCCTTTTCGAAATAAATATATTTTTTAAATTAAGTCATATAAATATTAAAGTTTACTGGCACGTTTTGGTGATAACAATATAAAAAATTACATATATATGAAATACATAATATGAGTAAAAAAGTCTACTTAATGCTAGCTAGCTTTATTTTAAAAATTAAAATTAAATTAAATTAAATTAGCTTCACGCTATATCCCGCACACAGCAGCGTAGGCAGAGGGAACCTAGAGTTAAGACAGTCCGTTCCCCACTTTCTGCCGAATTCTGGAGGCATTGCGTGTTGAGTGGCAGAACTCAACGCCGCGCTTAACCTCGACACCAGAGCGAAGAAATGGAAATATAAATTTAAGTAAATATTTCATCTCCTCGAGTGGGGAGCGAACCCACAACCAGTCGGTTTTGCAGTCACACCTCGTACCGCTGCGCCACGACCGGCCTCTTCACTACGGCTTTATTTTAAGTTACGCAATATACAATAGCCTGCTATAGTATTAATAGTAGTAAAGGTTAGGAATATAAAAATCATATAGTTAATGGCACCAGTAACGGCAAAGAAAGAAACACACGGCATAAAATAAAAGCGTCTTAATGGAAACGGAGTGTCTTAACACTAGTTTCCCAAGTTCCTTCTGCCTACCCTGATATGTGCAGGATACAACATGAAGTAAAAAAAAAGGGGATATATTTTTTTAAAATTGTGAACATTAAACTAAATACAATATATTTCCTTCGGACATTAAGCACACTATATATATTTTTTCGCTATTTTATTTTTTATGAACTTAGGCGAAAAAATAGGCAATGTATTGCTGAGAAAAGCAGTAAATAAGCAATGTATTGCTTATTTTTTCACTCTGGCAGCTATTTTTTTTGTTTTATAAATTGCTAATGATATCAATCAGCTAACAACGTTATGCAATTTCGAAATGAAGTTATTATTGTCAAAATAATAAACGTCAATAATTTACACTTCTAATCTGCAGTTTTCCATTTATCAAAAGATATTGATAACAATTATTTTTCTCTAAGATATACCTATATTTTTTTCTGATTAGTATTACGAGTATTAGTAAAGTTTCTTAACCTTTTTCAGTCCACGGACCTCAAAAAATCAAACACTATTACACGTAACGACCCCCTTATTTCTTTTGTAAACAATACAAAAAAATTAATTTCAGAGAATTTATTGTAATAGGCAGATACTTATGGCCTAAGATCCTAGTTAGCAAATTTTTAACATTAGTGACGTGTTTAAATCAGACAAACCCTGGGCTTGTGGCATTTGACAGCCATTGTTTTTCCAATTCCTTATGCGATTTTCTTTCACACGGTGTGGGATTCATATAAAAAACATATTTTCCCTAAAAAAACGTATTACCATAAATTTAATTAAAGGTGATTGCGGCAGGATTTTTCTAAGCAACCCTGGTGTAATCTATTCTACTACTATCATGTAATAAGAATTGAGAATGTACTATCATGTAATGTATCTTTCTTAAAAATAAGTTTCATTAAAAAAACAGACACCTGCAGTTTTAAGCAGTGGGATGTCGAGCAAATTAAAACATTTTGTAATGATATGATAAGTATTTTTATAACAAAATATAATTTTATTAACGTGAAGGTTGGTGCTACTTTTTTGCAGCTTAACAAGTTATATGTGCGTTGATACGTTTACTTAGTTGTAATCTTAAATCGGATTCTAATTGTAACCTGTTTCTGTATTTGCTTTTGATGTATACAAGAACAGAGAAACGGTGTCAAGAAGATATGTGGTTGAGAAAAGCAGTAAATATTTCAAAGCTCCTTCTGATCTTTCATTTTATAATGCTTTTTTAGTCACCTTAAAACTTGGTATAGAAAATTCTTAGACTTTACGTTTCAAAGTCGAATTATATTATATTTCAATTAATCGGTATTCCTATAGCGCTGTCAAGCTGTTCTATGATATGTGAAATATCTGTGTTGAAAGGATCTACTGCCTAGCTTCTGTTTATATCAGGTACTGGAATATAATTAATTATATAAATATTATGATTTAATTTGTAATTTCAATCCGACTGTATAAAACTGTAAAGAAAAATAAACCTAATAGTTCATTACTTATTAACTATTGGGCTTTTTTTCTTTTTAGTTTTACACAATCGGGTATTTTATTTTTCATAATTTTAATTTTTTATTTTGAATCAACAATAAATATGCTATAATTATTTTCTTTTTTATTTTAATACAAGATAATTTGTATTCGGCTGTCATATATTCTGTCTCAATCGAAAATAGGTGTTAATTATCCTTTTAAGCCCTATATATAATTTAAATATCTTTCTTACCTCTGGCAAAGGTTTCGGTTCAGCAACATGATAACCACCAACGTCAATAACATTTGGACCTGATATTGAAGAACCCGACAGAATGAAATTTTGGTACACTAATACTAATTTGATTTCTTTAGCTAGATCATTAAGCGGAGGCACGTCACTTATGTATTCATTAACTATATTTTGTTCTAAAGCTTGACTTGCATGAGTAAATAATAAATTGCTATAACTATATAGAAAGCTTCTTGTGATTCTTTCCACTAAGGTTGGTTTCGTACCACCTTTCAAAAAATCGTAAGTTACATACGACGGATTGTAGGGAACACCAAACCTGTTATAGTGCCAAGGTAATAGCACGTGAGAAGTAATGCCGATCACCGGGGCTTTCAAAGCGTAAGCCAAAGCCAAGCCACAGTCAGTGTTAAACTGCTCCACGACAACGAGATCGAAATTTACACGTGTTTCCCACAAATTTTGAACGTCTTCATTATCTAATAACATTCGGCAAGTTATAGGACCACTGAACGATTGAAGCAGTGTCAGTGAAATAAAAACAAAAAATAGTGATTTGCTTAATGGATGAGTGATCTCGATAGGTTTGGACGTTTCACCCAAGTCTATATCATGATAGTTAGCCAGAAATTCTTTTTGTGGATAGTACGATATAACAGTCACATTGTGCCCACGATTTGCTAACTCTTTTAGATATGGAGAAAACACGAAAAAATGACTTTTTGCGGGTAGAGGAAAAACACCTAAAATATTTAACGGTTGCACATTATTAATACGAATTATAGTTAGAATTATAAAAGTATTTAAAAAAGTGACCACATTCATTTTAAACAATAATTACACAGTTCTGTACGAGTACATAGTTATCTACTAAATTATTTTAGTCCGAGTTAACAAATCAGATATCAAAAAATAATGGAGATAGAAGAAAAATTAAAATGATAAATAAACGTGATATTATATACGAGCACTGACCAATGTGTCGGCCTTAATACTGTGTTTTTTTTTACACTCGTGGTCGGACTACTCATAATTTTACTAATTCAAGGCTAAAATGTGATTTTTTGTATGACGTAGGCTAGTGAATTCACAAAAAAATATATATTTTTGTACCTTAATTATTTGAATATAGCTTTTTTTAGAATCTTTATTTTTTTTTGGTTTAATAATACAAATATAATTAGGATAAGGTAACTTACTTGTTGAAGTGTAGGGGGAGTTAGACAATACCCTGCGGTTAATAATTCCGCGCGTAATGCCTGCTACACACGTAACAATGTCGTAACTATTTCAACTTACACAGATAAATCGAACGTTCATAGTGCCTCCAGACGACTCCGATATCGACGTCAATCGTCATTTTGTCAGTTCTCCACAGAAGCTTATGCTTTCCATTGTGGGCAACGTGTTCCTACACGTTGCCCACAATGGAAAATGATGACATATTTGCGATACTAGGCCTGGTTTAACTATTTTCTCGTAGATTTGTTTTATATTTCATTACTTCGAGTTGAAATCCATCCCATAATATGACGCGTATACACTCGCACGCTTATGGTCCTGCGCCAAAACTAACCTTCAAAATTCCGAAAAAAATGCATCAAATAATTTGAGAATGATTTTTTTTCTCAGCCTAGTAGCCCTCCCCCATCAAGCATCAACTACCCCTCTTTACTACTTATATTTATGTATTTTATAAAACTTGCACTGATTTCTGAATCTGTGTTTTGTTTTTGAACATTTCTTTAATTAGTTAAGTACTTCACTTTATGTATGATAACATGGATAATTGGTTCTATAAATCAACTCTTTACTACTTATTTACGTTACTATTATGCAATATAAATATTTATTTAAGGTTGAATGTTCTGTTTTTGATATGATTAACACTTTCATATATGTTGACGGTGATAATTATGATCATAATACAATGCTGCCATTATCTAAAACCTATTCAAATGTATTTTTAATAAGGCTTATACTTATTATTATTTTTTTTTATATTCTTTTCTGGTAATAGTATATTTTAATATTTATTTCCAATTCTCTTTTCCCGACTGCTAAGGAAGGGTTATTAATGTATTTAATGGTGTTTATTTTTATTTATTGTCCTTCTCCGAAGTAGAGTAAGTGACTGCCAACTATTATTATCGTCTACTCTCCCTGCCTTCGGATTTCCGATATATCCTCTTTTTGGCATTTCAAGTGACTTAGCTCTTCTTTAAGTTCTGTCAGGTGTTCCTTCAACAGTATAGAGCCTCTATTAAAAGTTGCCAGATGGAGTTGTTGTTTGTTGCGCTCTGACGAAACCGGGGGATTTTTAGCACCCACTTCATATCGCCACTATGGCTGGTACCGCGTCCAGGAATAGTGCGAATGCCGGGAACTGGGTTCTCGTTTTCATCAAAGTGTAAATTGTCTTAGTCACCACGTTTGGCATGTGGGTTGGTGACCGCAGTGGCTAAAATCTTTCCACTAATGGCGCTGCTACCCGACATCAGGTGTTTTCGCTTTAGCTTTTTCATTTTAGCTTTTGTGTGGTTATATTGCCACAGTTTCGGTCTCCAGAGTCTCGTCCGTTGTCTACTAGAACGTGTGAGTGAGGTTGATATTTAGAAGCCTGAGATAGTTGGTCGCCCTCCTTACATCCCTGATGGCCCCTCCTATGTCCATATTTGAATATGCTGCCATTAAGTTAAAAAAAAATTATTCCCACTCGTGAGAAGTTAAATAATTTTTCACGAGTGGGAATAGAACCTACACACACAGTTAGACTTTGGGACGACAGGAACAAGAAATAAAGATTAACTTTTTACGACAAGTTTTCACCTCCAAAAAGTTAATAAATCTTTTATGGGTATACGTAAACTTCCGCAGTGAATTCTAAGTTTGCCACTTCCACAATTGAAAGTAGCTTTAAAAATACTAACAAGTAAAGCTTATTACACTGTTCAAGAATATTTAGAGGATAAACATGTATGGAAATAATTTAGTAATTGAATTATGCTCTGCGCGACGTCGTAGGGGACGACCTCTCCCTGCCGGCCGTGGTCAAGGCCATGGCCGGCAGCGAGACGTCGTGGGATGCGGTCTCCTCCTTCTGCGAGGCAGTGGTGCTCGAGAAGGAGTCGGCGGAACGGGCGAGGGAGGCTATTGCCGAACTCGCCATCTGCCGTAAGAGACCGGGTCGCCGGAGGGCGGCACACGATAGCCGCCTTCCGCCCTAATGAGCCAGAGAGCGGTCAGCTTGGGGAAGCTGGCCGCCTACAAACCTGGCGCGAGTAGTCGCGCGCAGGTTGCTCCCGCGCGCTACTTCGAGCAGGCCGTCGAGGGTGCCCACCACCCTTGACTCCGCGACGTGCCTTGCAGGCTCCCGCCGCCGCGTTTCGCGGAAGACTCTTGTCCCCGCGTCTCGCGGCCAGTGGCGGTCGAGGAGGAGCACCGTGAGGTTTTAGTGGGTATTCGGACGGCCTAACATCTGCCAGTCCGCGAGCCCCACATAACCGAGCTCGAGTCCCCACTCGGGCCGGGATCCGTAAAAGGATTTCCTCACGTTAAAAAAAAAAAAAAAGGTTAAGGATTTTTTCCCAAGGGAGTTGCTGGACTCCTACTGGGCGCGTCCCCCGGGTGGCGGATAGGGGAAACCACTCGCACTTGCGGGCGAGTGGACCGGGAATTTATTCCCGGCGCGGACCAAAACCAGCAGGCATGGGCGTGCCTTTAGTCCATTGTTATGGACACGGCCTAGGGGAGCACACCCCGACAGAAAAGCCCAGCTGTGGAACAGCAAAACAAGAACATGTAACAAAGAATTCTCTATTACCCCAGGAGGGTACCGGTCTCCACGAGGCCGGACAATTCCTCCGTGCTACGGCACGCAAGCCCCGCGAATCTGAGGGGGGGCAAGTGTACCGATGTGTTGCGGGGGAGGGGCCCGAGAAGGGCGGAGTTAGTGTGGAGGTAGAGAAGGGCGGAGTGGATGTGGTGCCCAAGGAGGGTGGAGTAGTTGTGCTCGGGGCGGAGGAAGTTGTTGGTGTTGTTGCGGCGTCACAGGGTGAACATCGGAGAGTGTCTGTGTCGAGCGTCGTTACGGAGGGGTCAGTTGGAGATGGCCAAAAGATAGGAGTGTGGAAGGAGCCAAGAGTGGTTCCGACCAGATTGGACGTTGGTGACGGACTGTCGACTGTCGGTAGTGTCAGGTCGAGACGAGGGTCCGGTTCATCATATGGACGGTTATGGGAAGCGTCGGAGTCTAAGGACTCAGATACGGAGAGTTTTGTGTCGATGGTGTCGGAGAGGTCGAGGGTACGGACACAATACTTAAAGGACAGGCGGAAAAGGCCTCGGAAGCCGAGCGATCAGTCGGGATCTTCTGGTGAAGGAGGGCCGGATACACCGGCGCCAAAAATGGTTGCAAAGAGGAGGGGAAAAGGTCTTAGTGAGACAGAAAAGAAGGAGTTGCTGCTGAGGTCAGAGCAGGACGGGTCAGATGCTGCTGCGGCCGTACTGGCCAGGGCTAGCTCCAGGCTCTCGGACATGACTCTACCGTCCGAAAAAGAGCAGGACGAGGCCGTACTTGCATCTGACTTGCAAAATCAGGTGGTTGAAAGCCTAGCGGTGATAAGAAAGGTTGCCAGCACATCAGACAACCTAAAAGGGACTTTCACCAAGGCTCTAAAGCAGGCAGCAAGAGCCATAGGAATGGCTGTAGCTGAACTGGCTCAGCGTACAGCCACGGAAGAGGTAGCTCAGTTGCGCGCCCATAACACCAAGCTGCGCAATGATATGTCTGAGCTGCGTGAAGAGGTCAGTCTTTTACGGGCTGACCTCCAAGCGCAAAGGAGCCAAGTGGTGGGGCAAGAGTCCCTGGCAAGAGTCAGCCAGGGTGTTCCGACGAGTTGAGGCGCTCAATAATGATGGAGATCGGAACGATGGTGAGCGCCCGAATAGAAGGCCTGGCGAACCGGCTTCTTCCGGAGAGGAGCGTGCGTCCTCCGCTTGCGGCGTCAAAGGGTACGCAAAAAGAGACCGCCACAACATCGGCGAGAACTGAGGCGACAGCGACAACTACGCTGGTAGCTCCCGCCAATCCGGCCTCGACAAGGGGTCAGAAGCCAGGGCCAAGAGAGCATGACAAGGGAAAGGGCAAGGGCAAAAAGACCCTGAGAGCCTCAGTTCCGGACGCCCCGCAGCCACGCCCACTTCCGCCTGCGCCAGCTGACTTGTCAGAAGGGTGGAATGTGGTTGCCAGGAAAGGCAGCAAAAAGAAGGCGGCTGCTGCTGCTGCCGCTGTCCAGCAGCAATCTAAGAGGGGAACAGGGCCAAAAGCGCCGAAAGCGCCAAAAGCCCCAAAGCTCAGACAGCCACGGTCGGCTGTAGTAGCGCTAAAGCTCCAACCCAGCGCGGCTGAGAGCAGCTTGACCTACAGTCAGGTGCTCACCCAGCTGAAGGCTAAGGTCGACCTCGGGGAGCTGGATATCTCCGATATGAGATTTAGAGTAGCCTCAACTGGCGCGAGGCTACTGGAAATCCCGGGGCTTAACTCGGGCGTTAAGGCGGATGCTCTTGCGCAAAAGTTGCGGGGTGTCCTGGACGAGAACGAGGTTCAAGTCTCTAGGCCCACTAAATGCGCAGAGCTTAGGGTGAGTGGGCTGGACGACTCAGTGACGTCCGAGCGAGGTAGCAGCAGCCGTCAGCAGAGTCGGTAGCTGCGACGTTGGTGCCATCAAGGTTGGAGAGGTTCGGCGTGACCGTGCTGGACTTGGCACGGCCTGGGTACGTTGTCCAGTGGCAGCTGCCAAGAAGGTGAGCGGAGGTCGCCTGCTGGTGGGTTTCGTGTCAGCCAAAGTAACGCTGTTACAGTAGCGGGTTCTGCGTTGCTTCCGTTGCCACGAAACGGGCCATGTGGCGGCTAAGTGCAGCGGTGTAGACCGTAGTGCACATTGTTTTAGATGTGGGCGTCCTGGGCACAAACAAGCCACGTGCTCAGATGTACCACACTGCCCGGCGTGCGAGAATAGCGGTTTTACTAAGTAATGTTGTTATTCTTGGGGACATAAATATAGATTTAATCTCGACACCAAGAGAAAAGTCTTGGGAACGAAACAATAGGTTAAATTATCTTATCGTCCTCTCCACACATGGAATCATGCCAGGTCATATGTTGCCAACGAGAGATGATAGATGCCTGGACCATGTGATGCCTAAAATATCCACAGCTCACCATTGATTGCGGTTTTAAATACTACCATGACGGATCACAATATGGTTACTCTACACATCTCACAGGAATTGAAGTCATCCAAGTTACTAAAATATAAACTATTATATAGACTATGAGATTGCTTACAACTCACTGGTAACCGCAGACATGCTTTGCCTTAACATTTTCAAAGGTCCAGAAAGCTAGGCTGTGGCGCAAATTGATATGATAAAAATTATTCTCATTAAAAACTCTCGTATTATATCCATTCCACTGTATTCCAGTGTATTAGGTTAAGAAATCTAATGCAAATCAAACTCAGGACAATGAAATTAGCACAACGAAATTTTAAAAATAACTTTAAGCGTTTTCGTAACTTTGTTCAAATTTAATTTATAAACTAAAAAAAACAATATCATAAAAACAAAATAAATAAACATCTTAAGCAGCCAAGAAAACTGTGGTCCACTATTGATGACATTGCAAAGTACAAACCAGAAGAAACCACAAACACTAATTTATTGGCAGTACGAACCACTCCTCCTACTCCTCAAACGTCAGTAAGCTATGTGAGCAAGTATTTTGTTAATATTGGACAAAGTTTGGCAGAGGTCATCTACAGCTTAAAACAATTTCAGAACACATCCATGACTTCACACAGCCAGTATTCAAATTTATCATCCTTTGTTTTGCTTGACACCGATCCCACAGAAGCGGACAGAATACTCATTGGTCTTGACTCAAACTGCGCTCCGGATTGGGACGGTATTTCAACCAAATATTTGAAGATGGCTAGAACATTTGTAGTTTTCTAAATAAGTATTTTTCTTTCATAAGTGCGGATTAAAACTTTAAAAATGTTTAAAATAGTTTAGTAATAATTGCAATTGTAGTTTTTGAGTAAATGGTCAAAATGAGTGATAGAGTTAAGCTGTGGAACGTTTTGAAATTCACGTGCACAGATTGAACTTTGACTAACTTAACTCAGCGAGAGCGAACAAAATAGAAAATTTCGCAAAATTACATAACAAAGCTTTGCTCAGCCCCGCCGTGCACGGCATGTGGCGGATCCTAGTATCGGAGATGTGTTCTTTCCCCTTAACACCGATGCTTCTCTTTGTTTGACCGATGTATGATAATAATTATGTCAACCGACAGACGAATGCCAATTGTAATTTATTTATGAAAATGCACTTATTTGAAAGAAATACTTATGATCATTTAGCTTCAATGTTTAATAAGGCTTATACGCGAGCTGCTACGTTGAAGAAGGCCGTCAAGGGATTTGAAATGACAGGATATATCCGTTAAATTCCCATATTTTCAACGATGACGATATTTTAACTGCTGACCCTATCAGTGAAGAAGCGTCCAGGCAAGTTAGTCAATCAGGTGTCAAAAATGAATTTATAAAACTATAATAGCAATTGGCCATGACAAATGAACTTATAGTCTACTATCGTCACCATTAATTTTAAACGAATTCGATGATAAAGCGATGATAATTGCACTGTATGTCAAAAGTTTGGTCGTAATGAAGAAATGTGGTTCCATTGTGTAAATCCTTCAATTGGATACTTCTGTCGAAGGTTTTTTTCATGTGATTTTTGTTGTGCTTAATATAGCTGATGTCTGATATTTCATTGATATTAGTGTTATTTTTGACTACTCCATATATAATTCAAACATTTACTAAGATTTCTAGTTATAAAAAAAATATTTACGTTTATTTCGTCGTAAAAAAATTAAGTTTTGTTAATACTTATTGCGTGATACTTAATATACTGATTTGATCTCTAGAAAAAGATTTGCGTCTGCTTAGCTTTACGCAAGAAAATTACTTAAAATGTTTTTTTTTTTTCATTTTTACTTTTATTAAATGCACACAATTAAATATGGGCGCGATTTCGTTAACCCTGGGCGCGATATTATCCGAAAAGTTTGACAATACCGCGTCTTTATTTTTTGTTAATTGACAATAATTACTTTTTGTTTAATTTTTCAAAGTTTTTGTTATATGGTATGCGTTCTTGAATAAATGTCCGACTAATTGCTCATTTTTTTTATTTTAATATCAAACAGTTTTCTAATTATAGGCCCAAGTCCTTAGAGGCTCGGTATTATCCAACTCTCACCTATACAAAAAGCTTTAAGTATCAAACAAATCACGTGATAGCTCTATTTAAGCAATTATATTTATTCTTTATTATAAAGAGTTACTACATTCTAAATTATACAATATTGTATCATCTATAGTACTAATGTTTCTTATGCTTTTTTGATTTATTCGAATATAATTTCGTTATTATCAAAGATAGTAATATTTTTAGAAGAGCTAATAAAATAATAAAAATGACAATAGAAACGAATAAGATATCTAGACAAAGATATTGATAAAGAGGTACATCTGCGGCTGGAGTTCTAAATGTAAAATTATGGTAGCGCGCTGCAAATTCAGTCCAATGTATTGCACTCTCCATTGCTGAAGTTGGTCTGTCCTGCCAGGCTTTCGAAAGAATCTTTACGTTTCGCCTGAACCTGAAATTTTTAGTATAAGATATATTAACAAAAACATTTTATAATTTAATTTGTGAAATCAACATTGAGGTCAGTCGTCGGAGCTGGGGTACAAGCATATGACTTTAAATGCGACAGATTGTCTGTTTGATTCCCGTTCTTTCATCTTCACGCTGTATCTCGCGTATAATTCGGCGTAAAGTGGGGAGTGGCGTGTCTTAACATTAGGCTTCTCTTGTTTATATTGCGGAATACAACGTGTTGAATGAAAATGTTTTGATATTAATTTTCAAATTTATTTTAATTTTGTTGCTCTAGTAGTAGGATAAAGTTCGGCGTTGAGTTTCGTCATTCAACACACTATGTCTGGAATATTTGGTGGAAAGTAGGGAAATGAGTTTCTCTGAGTTCACTGCATGCTTACATAGAGCATGAAGATGACAAAAAAATATAAAAAGTTATTAGACGTACTGTGGATCGAGAATCATTTTCAATTTCTCTAACAAATTATCTTTTGTTAGCTGTGCTATTTGTATTTGGACGCCGAGCCCGCTCTCCTCAACAGCAGCGGCGTTGGCTGGCTGGTCTCCAAATATTGGCATCGCCACCATTGGCACGCCATGGTAAATCGCTTCTGTGGTCCCCAATAGCCCACAGTGAGAGTAAAACGCGAGAACTTTTGGATGCGCTAAAAATTATAAATTTAATTTAAGTTAAAAAAAAATCTTCGTTTTAACTTTTTTAACGAGAATGTGAGTTATCAAAATAAAAACTAGTAGATAATTTACTATAAAATAAAAAAAAATACTTAAATATTTTTTAATAAAAAAAAAAAGATTTCAAACAGTAAACTAAAAAGTTAAATCGATTATAGATTAAATAAAACAAAAAATCTATTTCACGCTGTATCCACGCTCTCAGCAGGGTAGGCAACTTAGTGTTAAGACACTCCGGTCTCCTCTTTCCGCCAAGTCATGCAGGCATTGCGTGTTGAATGGCGGCATTCAACGCTTTGCCTCGACACCAGAGTGAAGATATGAAAATATAAATGTAAATAAATGTTTCATTTTCTTGAGTGGGGGAATCCTCCATCCGAATCCAGTCATAAGAAATCCTAATGGCATGATAGACCACACAGTATATACCTTACCATATGTGAAGGGGGTTACAGACAGGAACATCTTAAGAAGAGCTTCCATTAAAACTATATTCAAGCCTTACAAGAAAATGAGCCAACTCTGATTCTGAGACCAGTGAAAAGTAATATTTCTTTACAGAGTGTAAGCGTATACAAGCTAGATTGTGACTGTGGCTTATCATACATCGGTCAGACATAGAGAAGATAGGCATCGGTGTTAGGGTGAAGGAACACATCTCCGATATCAAGAATGGGCATGTATCGAAGTCAACTGTGTGTGAGCATACTGTGGATACACCCAGCCACTACATTAGGTTTAATAAGCCCCAAATCCTCGCTAAGAAAAACAAATACATTCCTAGAATGATCAGCGATGCTATTGAAATACAAAAATATTCTAATTTCAATAGAGAGGATGGCTGGAAAATTTCTACCACCTGGGGCCGACTCATAAAATCATTGCAGTCTCAAATTCATTATTCCAGAGGGCTAGATACTATTAGCTCGTTGGCGGTAGTTTGATATAATAATTATGTCAACTGACAGACGAATGCCACCTCAGTCTACCCGTGACCATAGACTACTGCAAAGTATTCGAAACGTCGGGTTTCCAAAATGTATAATCGCGATTTCAAGTTGACCTGGTCGGTTTCCAGGAGGCGTGAGTACAAGTCCCGCTGATTTAATTTTTTTATACGTTTTCTAAATAAGTAAATGCACAGACAAACAGACATACCGACCGGGTTCTATTACATTGTTAAATCTTCCCAATAACAATTTTTCTAATATGCCTTCCATGTATAGACGCCAGTGATTTGCGACTCTATTATAAATATACATAAGTTAATGCGACGTCGATTTGACGGGCAAGGCAGCGAAATATCGCTGTTTTTTTAGTGTCCGGATAGGCTGTTGAGGCAAAGCAACTCATTTGCCGGTGAGACCGTTGCAGTGGTGGATGCATTGACTAGGGAAGTGTTTTAGTCTTGAGATATTTGACCTTTGAGTCTGACTAAATTTGAGAATAATTCCAGATTTCCATGTCTTCTTTAAAAGAAGATGAAATATTACATTTATTACAACTTGAACTTAATAGCCAGCCTACACAGACAAATTTTGAATGATTTTTTTAATTTACGACCATATAAATAAACAAAACTTAAAAAAGCAGTTGTTTTTTTTAACTACTTAATACAAAAAATTAGTCCTCTGTTTGACCTAACCATCCGTCGGAACGACGTACACACGAAGGTGATTTTTTAGAGTTAATTCAGTAGTTTAAGCTGACGAGGCCGCAAGTGGGCCGCTAGTCTTAAATATACGCGATTAATCCGGTTAAAATAGTTTCATTTAAGATGTGAAATAATCGTGAAAATGAAAGAACTTATTACACAACTAACTTTTTATAGGTCCTTCTAGAATTTAAAAGACTAGCGGTCCCTGCGTGGCTTTGCTCGTTTATTTTTTATTTAATACTAGCGGACCCGTGCGGCTTCGTCCGCTTGAACTATACAAATCAAATATATTTATGAAATTATTTTCAGCAGGATTAGTAACAAATATAAGCCTTAATAATCAAAATAAGCCAATGAAGAATATTATAATAAATAGAGAAAAAACATATTAATAGAAAAAGTAGCTAACTTATTAAAAAAAGTGAAATAAAAATAATAAGTAAACGTAACTAAAGAAAAATATTAATAAAAAAAAACTAAACAAAACCAGCTCTTTATCTATTATCAATATTATTAACGTAAAATAAATATTTAAAAGTATTAAAATTTAAAATTACACGAAATATAATCTATACTGTAATAAAACAGTAAAAAATAAATAATGCTATAGACGAAGACACATGCTGTCACAGAGTTTTATATAGATTTTTTAAAAGATTAAAATATGTTTGTTACAATATAGGATTTTGGCGTAACTTTAAACATTTACGCAGCGCATAACCGTTCTACTGAAAGTAGAACGTTCCCATTTTAAAATATTAATATCTTCTAAAATATCAATTTCTGTAAAAGCCAATTTTAATCTGTATAAGCGCATAGCGTTGAAAATAGTTTCGCAATTATCCCTTCTTTATTTTTAAATACAAGATGGTTACTGTGAGTTATTCTTAACAGATAGATATACCTATTACCGGCTATATAACATTACGGTGTATTTCTTCAGTTAGCCTTACATAACCAAATAACAATAATAATAGAAGCCATCGTAGGTACATAGTAGTACAGAAAGAAATATTCAATTTCATTCGTTCTGATAAAAGTACGCGACACTAAGTGTTTTATAAATAAATCACAATATGGCAAAAAATAATTGACAATTGCAAGATTTCCGTCGCATTGACCGTTTCTAATAAATAAAATTGTAATGTCTGTTTGCATGTGGTTTTTTACATAATACACAAAAACAGAACAAAACTATTTTATAATTTGTGTCTCTATATGTCTTTCTATTGCCCCGAGCTAATGTCCAAAACAACTGAAGTAATTTTTATGGGACTCTCAGTGATTGATATTCTTTTTATCCTGGAATTTTCACGGTATTTACCCAGGAAAAATGTATTTACATGTCTTCCGTGGGCGCATTTTTCTATATTAACTAAATATATTTCTATATTAATACGATAATTTTTGCATACAATAGCAAATTAAATCCCAAAAGATTAAAATAACGATTTATTACGTTTATAACAACGGTATAGACAATTCGTTACTAAATACAAATTAGATAAATTATTTATATAGCATTAAATAAAAGGTAGCGAGCGATGCCGCGCAAGGCCAAACTTACACCACATCAAGAAATTAAAAAAAATCGATCTAATCTGCTCCTCGAATAAGGGAAGAGAACCGAAGAAAAATATGAATTAATAATAACTACATAAAAAAATTACAGTAGATCGAAAATATATGAAAATTTACAAATCCGTCAACGTCGTCTCCCCGTTCAGTGGGTCGAGCACGAAAAATAATCGAGTCCGTATTGTAAACGTTTCGAACGCACGAACTAAAGTGTATCGACTATCGAGGACTCGATACGATTAAGTAGGTGACGTCATGCTAACGAGACTTAGAGATGTCACTGAGCGAACGAAGTGGACGTTCAAAAACCAAATAAATTGGTGAATGTTAAAACATTCAATCAAAATGTTTATTTGTCTTAATTTACATTACAATTTACGTTGAAAATGAAGGAATGAAGATTTTTTTTATTAAAAAAGGCCAGTCGTGGCGCAGCGGCACAAGGTGTGACTGTAAAACCGACTGGTTGTGGGTTTGATCCCCACTCGAGGAGATGAAATATTTACTTAAATTTATATTTCCATTTCTTCGCTCTGGTGTCGACGTTAAGCGCGGCGTTAAATTCTGCCACTCAAAACGCAATGCCTCCAGAATTCGGCAGAAAGTGGGGAACGGAGTTAGGACACCTTAGTATGGAGTTAGGACACTAACACTAGGTTCCCTCTGCCTACGCTGCTGTGTGCGGGGTACAGCGTGAAGCTGATTTGATTTGTTTATGTAAAACGCTTATAAAAAGCAGCCTAATTATCTTATTAATAACTATATGCACTCGAAAAAAAGTTTTTTTCAAATTACAGACAGACATTTCAAATTTATTTATATGTATAGATCATCTCTCGAAACCGGATAGTTAGTTGCCTGTTGAAACGGATAGTTGCTTGACTTTATTAGGCTGATGCGTAGATGCACTCTTCATAATTATTATTTTCATATAAAATCATTTTTTTATCAATTTAACTAATCGCTTTTATTATTTACTGAAATCTTTTATTAAGAACTAATCAACATTGTACAATATTATCAAGTTTTATACTCAAAAAATATGTTTTATGTTTTTAGTTTCATGCAAATTTTTTCAACTCGTTTTCACCTCTCATACCTATTTGAGGATTGTAGGTCAACGGGAAGTTCAACTTATAAAAGTTGACAAACTTAAGTGTGAAGACATACGCACTCATTTTGTGTGAAACCAACTACAAATATAAGTTTGTAATTATTTTTTTTACATAAAATATCTTTAAATTTTTACTTTGCGGATTTTTTCCATTATTTATATTGTAAATGCTCTTAACTCTTTTATGACTTACTACTTATTATTTAATTTGATTATTTACGAGTATACGCTTCAAAACGCGGTAAATAGCGGAAAATAATTTCACAATTGTATTTATTCGTAGTGAATACATTTAAGACACATAAAATAATAAAAGACATAAAGTGCTTATAAATTGTTATTTTTAAATAATATTAATTATTGTGCAATTCTCCTGCAATACCTTTACACGATCTCTAATGGTAAATGGCCTTGACAGACGGACAACAAATAGATTCTATAAGGGTTCTGTTTTGAACTTTTTAAGTATTCTTTGTTTGCAAAAATATAATTGTAAAAATTTTAAATAAAAATGACTAACCTAAGATCTCATTTTGTGGCAACCATTTAGATAAATATATATTTTTGGGGTTTCCAGGTAATGTCTCTTCATCCCATTTCCATATAGCTCGTTGTGGAAGTTCCGATACAGCATTAATTATGGCCATCATCTTGTCTTTTGGCGTTGTTATGGCCTTAAGCATTGATCCAAAGCTTATATAAATAACTCCATGTTCAGATTCATCAATAAATTTTTGTAGTTCCTGTAAATTTTTATTATAACACATTATAGTTTTTCACAATAAGAAAAAAAAACTATCATTTCGATATTCAGAATTATAACAATGCTATGACGTCACACTACAGTGAATAATTGGTGAATATAACCATTAAAGCAAGTGTTTAAGTTAAATGAAGTATTTGATTTGTTTAACTTAATTCATTTGATAGAATAAACAACTTAATAATTAGTAGGTGATGCCGAAATTTCTAAAATGTAAACAATACTCACCGGGTTAAGATTTGACAGAAGTTTTGGTTTTTTTAAGTGATAGCCACCAACTTCTATTACGTTAGGAGGTAATAAATTTGGGCCAGTTAAGACAAAATGTGTGTAAACAAGAAGAAATTTGATATTACGAGCTAGCTCTTCAAGAGGTGGTACGTTATCGAAATGCTGAGCGAGTGTTCGTTGATCTACATTTTGGCACATGAATTTGAAGCCGAAATTCAAATACGCATTCACTATAGTTCTTTCTATTCGCTGATAAAGAGTAGGCTTAGTTCCTCCTTCCAAAAATTGAAATGATACATAAGAAGGGTTATAGGGTACTCCAAACCTGTCGTAGACCCACGGTGTTAAACTATGGGAAGTTAAACCAACGACTGGAGCTTTTAAAGCGTGAGCTAATCCAAGCGAGCAGTCACTATTGAACTGTTCCACAACGACGAGGTCGAATTTAGTTTTGGATTTCCAAAGATTTTGAACATTTTTATCAGCAAGCAAAATCCTACAATTGTCCGTACCAGACCAATATATGAACAAACTAATTTGAAATATAGTGTAATATGATCGTTGTATCGGAAACACATCCTCTAAGATTTTCGAATGTTCTTCCAAGCTTATGTCATGATAATTTTGTAATGGTTTTTCACTTGGAAAATATGAAATAACTGTAACATTATGCCCTCTCAGTGCCAGCTCCTCAAGATATGGCTTAAAAACGAAGAAGTGACTTCTGCCTTGATATGGAAACACTCCGAGAATATTTAACGATTGCGATTGAACAAAATGTGCAAATATTAAAGATAAAAAATATATCAGTACTAAATTTGTTTGCATTTTGTCACTATTTGTTTTGCGTCCGCGCTATAGTAATACCTCCGGTTGAATGCGATAAATAATTTTGTTTTTCACATTTAATATAAATGTTTTTAAATGACAACTGATAGGTACCATTAAGGCTCACCGTGACTTGTGAGATACTTAAATTTTTAAATTATGTTTGACGATAGTAAGACTAATTGTTTATTTGTTGCACTTTGAAACTTTGTCATAGATTTAATTGACTGGCCTGTGAGTAGATGCTACTTCTATGTAGGTATTAACAATAATATGTAATGTTATCCTTGTATACATAAATATCAATATAATTTTACCGTAAAATATTAGTTTTCGAGAAAAGGAAACGTTAAGAAATTCTAGCTGTAATCTTCTAGCTGCATCCCGCTCAAGGCAGTGTAGGCAGTAGACAGAGATAGCCTAGCGTACATACACTCAGCACACAACTTTTCGTTGAATTCTGGAGGCATTGCGTGTTGAGTGGCAGAACTCTACGCCGTGCTTTGCCTCGATACTAGAGCGAAGAAATGAAAATAATAAATACTTCATTTCCTCGATTGGCAATCGAACTCATAGCATTTCGCGTCTACAGTCGCACGCTGCGCCACGACTGGCCTCAAAGTTTTCTTTATTATCGGAAAATATGCAAGATTTAGTCCACTGGTTCCCAACCAGTGGTCCGCAGAAGCGTTAATACTGTCCGCGAACGATTTTAATTTTATAACTGGGGAGTTAATTTTTACTATTCCTACATGTATAGTGGTCCCTGCTACCAAGAATGATATAAAAGTGGTCCTTGACCAAGAAAAGGTTGGGAACTCATAGGTAGATATGTCATTTTTTTACTAAAGTGTAAATTTTCATTTGATATACATTTTATTACAGTGTATGTTAATTTTATTTTATATATTTAATGTATTTTAAGGGTTCCGTACCTCAAAAACGGAATACTAATATAAACACTTTGTTGTCCGTCTGTCCGTCTGTCAAGATCATTTATCTCAAGATTGCGTGGACGGGTCAAGCTGAGATTAATATCAAATATTCAGGTTTATGGTATGAAGCACAGAAATTGAAATGATAAAAATCTAAATGCGAGTATTTATGCATCGTTTTTTCTATATTTTGTATCACATTAGCCGAGTAATCAAAATTTTGCGCGAAGTGTGAACTAACAATACAAATAAAGGAAAAATCTTATATTTATAATTGGAATTTGTAGCTTGAAAAATACATATGTATATAAAAAACCTTATTTATGTTTTATAAATATTGAAAAAAAAACAACACAAACGTAAGATTTCCTTTGATCGTACGATTCGATACGTTTGTATACAAGTTATTCTCATAATGCAGTATGATTATGCGATGTATATATTAATGTCTCTAAATGAGCAAAAAAAGTAAGAAATGAATGACCAAGACCAGTTTGATAGACGTAAACAAGTAAAAATACAGAATAATGCGGGTTATGTACAATAAAAAAAACCATCGTTTTTTATCATAAATTATCCACATGTTGCGAGATAAATTTTGGGAGAAATTTAAAAATGTTGCATTGTTCTATCTATAGCTTATGAATAAATACCGCATAGTCACTTTTTAAAAGCTTTTATTTAACTTGCAATGTGTGTATGTTACTTCGAGTGAAATATTTGAGCTCAATTTGAAACTGAATGAATTTTGAACTACTTAGATATCTTCAATATTTATTGTACACCCAAAAAAAGAAATAAGAGAATACAAATATAAGAACATGTACGATAGGCGACCTTATCGCTGAAATAGCGATTTCTTCAAGGCGTAATCGCAAAATAAATAAGTAGTGAGTAGTGTGGGAACAATACTCAATATATAAATAAAACATAAACATACACAAAGATAAATACATATATACATACATACATACATTCATACATACATAATACACACTTTATAAATTAAAGTCAGTCGAGGCGCAGCGGCACAAATTGTGACTGCAAAACCGACTGGTTGTGGGTTCGATCCCCACTCGAGGATATGAAATATTTACTTAAATTTATATTTCCATTTCTTCGCTCTGGTGTCGAGGCAAAGCGCGGCGTTGAATTCTGCCACTTAACACGCAATGCCTCCAGTATTCGGCAGAAAGTGGGGAACGGAGTGTCTTACTAGGTTCCCTCTGCCTACTCTGGTGTGTGCGGGATACAGCGTGAAGCTGAATTATAAATTAGGTAAGTGTATCAATACATACTAACAGTGTAGACAAATATACACTACTTAAAAATTATATTTCATAGGCACGGGTTAAAACATTTAAAAAGAAAGAAAGTGTTTTTTTTATCGTTTTTTAAAAGTAAGGAACGTTTTTCAATTCCTGACATTCAAGAGTAGGGCGTGCCATAACCGACACGCAGTAACTGTAAATGATCCACAATAAAATGACGAGGAATGTTGTGGAATGTTTAGTTCCAGACTGTTATCGGATCGCAGACGTCGAGGATGTGAGCCGCCCAAAAATTCAAAGCATTCCTTTAGGTACAGAGGAGAGGTTGGATTGAACACAATACAGTAAAGAAGATGAAATATGTGAGTATTCCTACGAAGCCGCATAGGGAGCCACTTGAGCTTTTTTCGGAAGTCGGAAATGTGATCATATTTACGTAGACCAAATATGAATCGTATACAAACATTTTGAAGACGCTCAAGCTTATTGAATTGCTCCTCTCTTAGATCAAGATAGCAAAGATCAGCATAATCGAGAATCGGTAAAAGGAGAGTACTTACTAACGCAATATTAGTAGGTATAGGGAGAAAATTGCGTAACCGTAACCGTTAAGAGATCCTAGAGAAGCAAACATCTTCCTGCTCACATCACATAGTTGTGAGTCCCAAGACATGTTTTGATCCAAGATGATACCCAGATCTTTTACAGATTTACTGTAAGATATAATAACACCGTCAAGAAATATAGGCGGTAAAGTGAAGAAGTCTATTTTGGATATAAATTTTGCACTGCCAATTATAATAAACTGCGTTTTAATAGGATTCAGTCGCAAACCAAATACCAAAAACCAAATGACTTACTCCATGTGTATATGTTCACCAAAGTTTTAATTTATTGCTTTTATAACAGAAGGTAACTCAGGTAGTTTGGCTTGATGGTAGATTTGAAGATCATCTGCATACAAATGGTAGAGAGAAGAAACGTGTCGAAAGATAGTATTAATAAATACAGAAAATAACAAACGAGATAACACGCCACCCTGCGGAACGCCAGCAACTACAGGACACCAGTCAGAGTGTGAATCATGAATTTGTATGCGTTGCCGACGTCCAAACAGGTAACTACGAAACCAGTCAATTGCATTAGGAGATATGTTAAGTGATCTTAGAGCAGCAAGTATGATATTGAAATCTACAGAACCAAAGGCATTACCGAAGTCAAGTAAGACGAGGAGTGTAAAGTGCTGTGTGTCCATGCCTTCGTATATCATCGGTAACTTTTACTAACGCAGTTGTCGTACTATGACTTGATGTGGAATGGCGTATTGCTGCCGGTAACAAGGTTAACGGACCCTTAGCTGCATTGATGCGACGGCGAAACATTGCAGTTTTGGTACCAGGTGCAGTTTGGTGCAGTTGCTTTGGTTTGGTTAAGAAGATGATTCATTCGCAAAAGACATATAGGAGCATGGTGATCTTACTCTTTGATGACGTGGGAGTTGAACACAGCCAACTGATTATCAACTGTAGTATGATTTACAGCCTTGGACCAGTCAATAGCAACTGCATCCTCACGCAGGCAATTTAAATCTATACCCTCAAAATTACGCCGCACAAGGATTCTTGATTTAGCTTTTGGGGGCTTAATTTTATACGCTAAGTAAATAAGATCGTGATAAGAAAAAATCAAAGCTGGATATAGACCATGTTTTTCAACGTGGTCAACAGAGGACACCATAACTAAATCAAGCCATGAAGAAACGTAATTAGGGAAATTGTGAGTAGCAGATAGGGGCAGGATATGTAAGGCACTTTTAACAAAGGATTTTAAGCGGGAAGAACGTAGATTAATGGTATGGTAATAATAATAATAGTATGATCGTATAACGGCTTGTACTCTTCCAATAGGGTTTCAAATGATAAAAAATAATCAATCGTAAGACAAAGGTTATAGTAGACCCCAAGGAGTAGTTTAGAATGTGTAAAAAACACCTCAATGAAGAGATGTTCTGGGCCAGTGTTAGGCTGGTGTTCGGATGAGTCTACTAAGTTAAAAGGAGTAGGCGAGCGTAAATAGATGGCAACGCCACTCCCAACTCGGCCTTTACGATCGTCACGGATCAAATGAAACCCAGAAAGAGAATAAGAAGCCGAAAGTAAACAGGATTTTAACCATGTCTCTGATATTAAAATTGCATGTATATTTTTTTTTAAATTCAGCTTCACACTGTATCCCGCACACAATAGGGTAAGCAGAGGGAACCTAGTGTTAAGACAGTCCGTTCCCCACTTTCTGCCGAATTCTGGTGGCATTGCGTGTTGAGTAGCAAAACTCAACGCCACCCTTAGCCTCGACACCAGAGCGAAGAAATGGAAATATAAGTTTAAGTAAATATTTCGTCTCCTCGAGTGGGGATTGAACCCACAACCAGTCGGTTGTACAGTCACAACTCGTGCCGCTGCGCCACGACTGGCCTCTAAAATAATTATAATATTTAATAATATGGATAAATAAATTATAATATAAACGAAGCAACAAAACAAAGTGTATAAAAATATATATATATATAATAAATATATAAAATTATATTATTATTATAAATAAAAAACAAATAATTATAAATATAAAGCAAGAAAAAGAAAAAAATACATATATAGATATATATCTTTCTTTAGGTATTATATTACCAACTACCCGCCAGTTGCAAAGATAAATAATTAAATAATCTAAATAAATACACGGTTGTATACACTATCAGTATGAAGAATAAAAACTATCAAATAAATATTAAAAAAAAAGAAAAATAAAAATAAAATGAAACTTACAACTGATCTATCAGGAATTAAAAAAACACAACAATAGAATACTTTGCATAAAATTTACCTTTTATAATTATATTAGAGATGCGCCGAATATTCGTTTGGTATTCGCTATTCGGTGTATTCGATATCTTTTTCAATATTCGTATTCGGCCGAAGTATTCGGTTATCGTGCCGAATACATTCGATTCGATTATTTATATTTAATTGGTTGCACGACACAGTAGAAATGAAAGATAATACGTCTTATATAAGATATAAATTATTATTATAAGTTAAATGAGTAAAGTTAATAAAATATAGCAATTAAACTTCATATAAATATTTACTTTGAAACTGTGACTCAATTCAACATATATTTATTCTTAACCTATAGTTAACACAAGCAACATTGTTTTTAAAATTTTTTAAGTTATTTTTTAAATTCAAAATAATATTTGTAAACCACAAATCAACATATGTATTTCTTAAAATGTAGTCAATATTTATTTTAAGCCTTAAATCAACATTTTATATTTATAATGACTATATTTAATTCGCAGATTGATAATAATAGACACTTTAACATACATATAAAGAGATAAGAGGTACACTAAGTGAGGATTTACTAAGTATATTCGTAATTAGACTAATTATTTAGTTAATAACACTATATGAAGGGTATAAATAAAAAATACACATTTCTAATCATTACTTTGTTAGTTATCCTTCGTTAAGTACAAGTGAAATCATTGACGTGACAATGTTGAAGAAAATTGAACACCACGCTGTGATTAAATTTCTTATTAAACAAGGAAAAAAATTAAAAACCATTTCTGAAGAGATGGTGGTTGTTTATCAATAATCTGCACCTTCATTATCTACTGTTCAAATGTAGTCAAAAAAATTAAAAGGGGCAAAGAGACCATTGAAGACGACCCCCATCCCTCCGGCCCAGTTACTGCCTCTACGGATGAAAATATCATAAAAGTTACTTGTTGTACTTAAAGATGCCCAAATGAAGAAGATGACTAACATTTCTAGCGGTACTATACAAACTATTCTTCATGACTACTTTTAAATAACAGAAATTTCAGGTTTACCTTAATCGTAACAAAAGTAGGTGATGCGGTCAGATAAATATCTCCCGCAGGATAGTGTTTTAACCCCGGGCTTATTTATTTAACATTTATACCAATGATCAGCTAAAAACACCAAATACCCTCTATGCAGATGATCTTGCCTTGGCTGCTCAGGCACCAGGTTTTGAGGAGGTGGAATGTTTGCTGAAGACAGCCCTAAACGCACTCGATTCATACTACGACGCTAACGCCCTTAAACCCCGTCTAAAACTCAGTCGTGTGCGCTTCACCCGAGGAACCGTGAAGCAAACAGGCCTCTTCAAATATCTCGGCGAGGCGTTCATATTGAACACTGTTCACACTCACGATACCTAGGGGTTACACTGGACAAGCCTTTAACATTTAAAGCTCACAGACTGTATACCAAACAAAAAGTATATGCAAGAAATAATCTGCTCCGGCGGCTAACGAGATCATATTGGGGGGCATCTCCGCAGGTACTTCGAACAACAGGTCTCGCTCTATCTTTCTCTGCAGATGAATATGCGTGTCCAGTTTGGTACCGCTCCGCTCATGCGAAGGAGGTGGACATAGCATTAAATGAGACCTGTCGAATAATTACTGGTTGCCTTAAGCCCACACCATTAAACAAGGTCTACCCTCTGGCTGGTATAGTGCCTCTTAAACTTCGACGTGAGATGGCATGTTTTGTGGAAAAATTGCGTCAAGAAAAAGATTTTTGGCACCCAATCTATGGCAACACCGCATCTCGTGCTCGCTTGAAAGTTCGCCACAGTTTTATAAAGAGTCCCTTCCAAAGAGTGCTTACCCGCAGGTTACAACTTGCAGTGGCCAACCTGGAAGTCGCTTAATCGTTTGCGGAGCCAGGTTGGCCGATACAAAGAACATCCTGTGAAATGGAGGTACGCACTAAAGGATGAATTAACCTGTGACTGTGGCGCCAACCCACAAACGATGACACACTTACTCTCCTGCCATAAATGTCCATTCACCTATCTATATGACGACTTGACTAAGGCAGCAGATACCGCAGTCAACGTGGCTAAATACGGGCAAAATATGATATGAATTTTTAAAGCATTAACATGAAGAAGAAGAAGATGATTACTTTAACCTTTCAGAAGTTAGTGCGTGGTGGATCCCGGGCGAAGGCTCACAGCGCTATAGAAACAAGTGCGAATCGAGTGATGCAGGGAATTTTTGGAGCTCTGTGGTAAAAATGCTCCGAGTATTTTCGAAAGAATTGTTACTGTATAAAATTGTCCAGGAGGGTGCTAGAAGCGTCCACAGTGTTTTAAGACTAACTTGGCGTAATTTAAGGGAAGAAATTAAAGAAAAAAAATTGGCCGCCGGTGCGTTATTACTTCGTGACAACGTTCTACATGACGCGTGTTCCAAGGCTTGTTCAATTGTTGTTCAATGTTCGCGATTGTGGCCTTGAAGACATACCACCACCACTCACCCTATAGTTCAGAGTTGGTACCTAGTGATTATTATATGTTCCGAAATTTGGAAATGATGTCCGTAGAAAACGATTTGATGATGAAGAGATGAAGATGGCTTTTAAGACGGTTTTTATTAAATGTGCATTCAGGCAAGAAAGAAAGTTTTTTTTTACAGGGAATTCATAAGTTAATATCAGGTTGTAACAAACGTATTGAGGTTATGGGGTAGTCCTCCATAAAATAAGACACAGAAACAAGGGTACTGGTCACCTGATAGTGAGTTCCCACTGCCACCCACAACCTCGTCCTCACCCATGACACCAGAGGAGCTATAGGTGCGTTGCCGGCCTCTAAGGTGGAAATAAAGGCGCATTTTGAAGGTACTCAAGTACGTATTAACCTGGAAGCACTACCGCAGGTAGGCCAATCAGGCATTTAACAATCAGCAGATGGAAGGTAATTCCTACGAAACCGCACAGTAGTGGAGTGCCACGTATCTAGATAGAGTGGATGATATTTAAGTTTGTTAC
Organism: Heliconius erato x Heliconius himera; assembly: GCA_013421005.1. Classification (NCBI taxonomy): domain Eukaryota; kingdom Metazoa; phylum Arthropoda; class Insecta; order Lepidoptera; family Nymphalidae; genus Heliconius; species Heliconius erato x Heliconius himera. The sequence goes on along the minus strand of JAATLQ010037910.1, from coordinate 21,868 downwards.
GTACTGTGCGGCTAAAACATTCGGCGGCAGGTAACGGGTCAAACAGTTCCCCAGAACACTCCCCATGATAAATGCGATAAAGGACACACAGCGAGTCTCTACGCAGAGCCAAAGTGTCAAGCCCTTCGTAGATCAATGGGTTCTCAACGATTCACAACGGTTCTGCGTTGTATGCGATCAAATGGATCGAGCTGACACTGTGGTGCACCAACGTAGAGATGAGAACGGTCCTCCATATTAAAAAAAAACAATGGCTAAATTAGACTTATGCTTTGCCCACCAATGAAAAGGGCTCTGGGTTCTAGGTCTACCTGTATAACTATCTAATTACACACCAATTGGGCTTTTAGGATCTTCTGCAATGAAAGGATTCGTCAAGGCAAGTTCTTCAAAACAGTTATAAAACCCTACATAATATTCCTCTAAAAATATATATATATTTTGTGGAGGTCTTTCCCTGTTTATTATAGTTCCAGTTCGCAATTTTCAGGAGCAAGAAATCTCATTCTACAGGGTGGGACGGAAAGGCGTGCGAATTTCAAAATTGGATTGATCGTGAGAGGGACATGGGAGCGGGACGCAGTTAGTGGGGATAGCTTGGTTCTCGGAAATTTAGTCGACATGGAGCGTTTCACCGATGAGCAGCGTGCGTTCTGTGTAAAGGCTTATTACAAAAATGGCGATTTGTGCAGTATTGCGCGGCGTCTATTTCGCTCTGAGTTTAGTTGTATCAGACCGTCGGTCAAAAAGTTTGAGTCTACGGGTTCGACACTGAAACAAAAACCTGCAGGACGTCCAATGTCAATAAGAACGGAAGAAACTGTAAAGTCGAAGTCGCGACATCCGTACGGCGCGATCCCCAGCTATCAACCCGAAAGAGATCACCTGAGCTCACTATATCAAGAACATCATTAAGGCGTATTTTGGCAAAAGATCTAAAATTTCACCCGAATAAACTTCAATTAGTCCAGGAATTGAAACCAAATGACCACCATCTTCGCCGTGCTTTTGCCGAAAGAATGTTACAGCGTTTATGAAGTTTGAACAATATTATCTACTCGAATGAAGCTCATTTTCATTTAAGTGGATATGTGATAAGCAAAATTGTCGGTATTGGGCCTCAGAAAATCCCAAATTAAAACATTAAATACCATTGAATTCGCTTAAAGTGACAGTTTGTTCAGCCATATCGGCTGAAGGAATCATCGGACCTCATTTCTTCGAAAATGAACGAGGCCAAACCGTAACAGTAAATTCTGATCGCTATACAGACATGTTACGTAACATTTTCTTCCCACAACTGCATAATTTTGAAGCCTACAACAGCACGACCTGGTTTGAACAAGACGGCGCGACATCTCATACATCCAATGAGTCCTTAGCAGTTGTAAACGAAATGTTTACTGGAAAACTGATATCGCTTCGAGGGGACATTTCGTGGCCTCCTAGGAGCCCAGATCTCACGCCACTGGATTTTTTTCTCTGGGGATACCTCAAGAGCCGCGTTTATGCCAATAAACAATTGCCCAGCTCAAGAACAACATTTGCGACGAATTGTCCGCTATCCCACGAGCGATGTGCCAGCGAGATTTTACGAATTTGAGGTTCAGATTCGAGAAGTGTGTATGTTTGGATGGTACACGTCTCAGTGGTGTTATTTTAAAAAAATAAAATTCCCATTTGCTTACTTTATTATAAATAAAGATTATCTTTCCTAAGCCTTGTAGTTTGTTAAGTTCTACAATATTATAGAACGTATTAATATATATAAAAAAGTCCGCGATATCGTATGTCCAACTACTGTAGTTATGCCAATATAACTACTTTTTTATATTTTATAAGTTGATGAAAGTGAATATTGTATTCAAACCATATTATTGAAGTACATCACTTTGCTCTATTGTCAATAATTTCCACCGCGTATGCGATATATAAGGTTTTTTGTCGTAACAAAAAATCTAATCGATTGTCTTCATAATTTTAGTGATATCGATGCACCTTTCCCCACCTCCGCAGAGTTAGTTACTATTCTATTATATTAGTTATATAGCGGCGTTGAATTCTGCCACTCAACACGCAATGCCTCCAGAATTCGGCAGAAAGTGGGAAACGGAGTGTCTTAACACTAGGTTCCCTCTGCCTACCCTGCTGTGTGCAGGATACAGCGTGAAGCTAATTTAATTTAATTTAATTTTTAGTTATATACTCATTAGTTATATACTTATTATTACATGATTTTCTTTAGATTGATTTTTTTAAATTCCTTATATCTTTTGAATGGAATATCAAATTTTATTTATTTAAAAATATTTTACACGTATTCATGAAATCATCGTTAATAAAATATCATTTAATGCGATAAGGATTAATGAGGTTATAAGTCGATAGTTAAGATAGTCGATAGTCGACAGTTTTAAAAGAAAAAAATATTTTCTTCATTTTAGAGCGTTTAAATAAAAGCTTTTTCTAAAGACATTTTTTTGCTTTTAATTTATAATTAAGCTCTTTGGTTTCTGTTCAGATCTATATGGAATTTGCACTCACACGTTTTTACTTACGACTTTTTGTTGTTGGAAATTAAATTCGGCCATAACTATAATATTTGACATTAGGTTGTTTCCCCTGCGTATATTATATGGTCGCGCGACGTGTGTATGTTTGTTACATTATTTTAATTATGTTTGTATACTGTATTATTATGTGATACAACACATCCCAGTAGTAGTACTTTCGGCAAATATGTATTTGAACACCTAACCCTTTACTTTAATATAGCATCTATATTTTTATTTTACTTTAATCTATCATATAACTTTTTCACAACAATCATTGTATACAGAATTTGCCTTCCAAGCAAATATTGTTGTCTATTTAATTCTAAAGAATTGAAACGATTACATTTTTGGGCCCAGAATGAAAAGAGACGAAAGTGGTATGATTTAATAGACTGAGATACATCATTTGCTCCCTGAAAATTCTGTCCGGTTTGGCAATCTGGGTACTGACTTATTAGAGAATTGGTAAAAGTGATTTTAAATACACAGCATAATCAAGCTCTATAAAATTGATAATTAATGAGAATAAAATCCGTGGAAAAAAGGAGCAGTCGTTGAAAATATAACGGCTGAGGCGAAAAATGCAAAAAATCATTAGATAAGGTGTCAATGTCAATCAGCTGTCACATCTGTCATTAAAAATATGATTGATTTGAATCGATTCAAATGGATTTCTTTTTGTTTTTTCAGTGATTAATTGATATTTTCTTTATTTATACTGTAATTATATGCTCTAATAAGCGCGTAAAAATAATGAGACTTAATTAAAATTTACTAATATTCTATTTTCATAGTACTATAATCGTTGGAGGCCAGTGGTGGCGCAGTGGTACGAGGTGTGACTGTAAAAGGTTGTGGGTTCGATCCCCACTCGAGGAGATGAAATATTAACTTAAATTTATATTTCCATTTCTTCGCTCTGGTGTCGAGGTTAAGCGCGGCGTTGGGTTCTGCCACTCAACACGCAATGCCTCCAGAAATCGGCAGAAAGTGGGGAACGGAGTGTCTTAACACTAGGTTCCCTCTGCTGTGTGCGGGATACAGCGTGAAGCTGATTTTTTTATAATCGATTATTTATAACGATCCGAGATCTTTAATCTAAAAGATTTTTTTTTCACTTATATCCGTTTTCAGATTGTATATTGAGCTGATTTTTGGTATTCTAAAATTGAAAAAAAAGCAGCAGGCAGCTGAGAGACATAGACATTATGATATAAGATAACCAGATATGTCTTTAAGGGAAATATATATTTATACTTACATTATTTGATGTTTCAATGGCTAAGGTGGTGATTCAACAATTAAAATATTTTATGTTCTCAGAAACGTAGAATATTGTATATCAAAGTCGGTTTTGTTTTCTAAATTTATAACGCAATCAATTAAACTGTGTACTTGCGCTCATAAAGTTTTAAAATATCTTTGTCAGGCCACCAAAGAAAAAACAGTGTTTACAACGTTTAAAAGTATTTTGTCATCATCTAAAGAATAATAAAAAAAAATGTCTAGGATTATTTTGTTTAATTTACAACCAGTCTAATATTTTATAATATTAAGTACTTATCTATGCTCATATTTAGACTTTTAATTGTTTTTATTATAAAGCAATTTTTTCACAACATTTTTTTAATAAAAATTGAAAATATAATCAATAAATAAAAAAATATATAATATATTATGTTATTGTCCAATATTATTAAAACACACTTTAATATTATTCGAATTTCACTCTTTTAGTTCTTCTCTCATCCAAATTGACTTCTTCAACCTGTGGTTCATTCTGGCAGCAGCAACAGCAACATATACTCAAAATTTTATATAGCACATATATAAGAATATAACAAACAAGTCCCACAGACGCTAAGACATCTAGTTGAAGTTGTAGGTAATACGGTGATGAAGCTGACGGCGCTGCCAAGTTAGGAGTTCCGTTGTACCTTGCTACGTACTCTATCCAATAGATGGCGCTCTCTAAAGGAGACATGGGACGATCATGCCATATTCGGGAAACTAATTTTGCACGTTCTTGCCATCTGTAAAATGAATAATTATTATTGTGTTAATATTATTTATGTTTCTATAATATAGGAATGTAATTGTAGAATTTGTTTCTTTACTTTATATGACGTATTTTCATTATTTTTACTTGTCATCCTATTTATTTAATTTTATTATTTAGCTCACTTATATAGTTTAGCCATAACCAAAGAACCAAACCAAAATATCATTTTATCATAAAAATATGAACTGATGTAAATGTAAGAACATCTAATATTATTTTATGTGCCTCCTTAACTTTTGTTACAATTCTCATTGTTATATAAATACAGAAATAAAGTTTTGTATCTATAAAAATGGAATATTGTTGGGACATTATTTAATTTTGTATTAAAAAATGTTTTGTTAATACCAATATTGGAACCTATTACCTGAACTACACCAGTTGAACCCCCATATGAGACAAGTGGACACTATTACATACACTATATACTATTAGATAGAAAAGGTTATTTATCTTGTAAGCAGTTAATATCAGTATAGTGTAGATATATTCTTTTTTTATCATATTTTTAATGATTTACATATTATTTTCAAGGATCATTATGAGCTAATGATAAGTTTTTGCTTACGAAGTTAAGCCTTTTCTTTGAATTTAAGTCGTATTAGTTTAACGATTCTTGTTTTATATTTTCTGACCACCGATTAAATTTTCTATCGTTGTATTTGGCGTTAAAATTTTATATTTATTCGGGGCCCATAAAGGGTTATATTTTACATAATAACTCTCTTTCCCAGTATACATATAACTTCACTTTCCTGATTATATCACAACTTATGTAATGCATATAATTTCCTTACATAACTTCAATAAACATTATTTTAACTAAGTAAAAACAATAAAAAATATATTTTACTACAAGTGAAAATATATGGTATTTTGTTCACTTGTAGTAACGTCCAATTAAGTATTTGCATTCTATCACATACAAACCTTAATTAATTAGATTTGAATTATTCTATTCAGTAACATTTTTTAATAGTTACCTATAATAAACTAATAAAAATAAAATGTTTCCATATATGAAAATAAAATACTTATTTTAACATTTTAAATGTGTTATACCACACTTAGGATTCTGGTCGGTTTCCAGGAGGCGCGGGTTCGAGTCCCGTTACGTTCAAAATTTTTATACGTTTTCTAAATAAGTATAGAATACTTATATTTAGCTTATATATTAGTTAAAAATATTTTTATTGAGTAACTACTAAATTAACTTAAAATACCACAAAATTTTCAAAGTAAATATTTTTAGTATGATTATGTCATTCCAACGTTTGGTTGTTGATATCATCTACAAGCGATGTTTTAAAAATCAAGGTCCTTTCGCTTACGTAACGAAATATTGCAGAATTTATATACTGCAGTATTCGATTTAAATATTTTAAAAGATGTGGATCTTTTGATATTCTACATTTTTGTTACTGAAGTTCCGAAAATAATGATGTTACCTTGGGCTATTTTAATCAAAAATTTAAACCTTGATCTATATTTTTATTTTATCATAGATTTTTCTTCTTCTTCTATTAAATAAAGAATATTTATTAGATACGTCAAATCTGTAGATTTTGGAGTACTTTTTTGCAGGGTAGGCAGAGGGAACCTATTGTTAAGACACTGTATTTAATATTTTCCGTTGAATTCTGGAGACATTACGTATTGAGTAGTAGAACTCATCACCGCGGTTTACGTTTAAAATGGATATAATTTTTTTACCCATTATACCCATTTCATAAACCCATTCACCAAATTTTATAAAAAAATAAAACAATACTAACCCCGGATCCAAAACATCGTTGATGGCGTCCAAAAGCATTTGCTTGTTTAAATTTTCATAATTAACAATAGTAGCTATACCGGCGTCGACCAGCGTGGCGGCATTGCCGTACTCGTGGCCGAATAGCGGTATCGCGACCACCGGGACACCCGCGTCCAACGCCTCTATCGTGCTCAGTATACCCGCATGCGATATGAACGCTTTTACGTTATGATGCTCTGCAAAATTACAAGACTTTTTTTAAATAATTTTATGTTTATGTGATATTTATTTTTGTGTGCTTGTACCATGAAAGATAATTTTTATATACTTTTTTTTAGCTTCTCGCTGTATCCCACATATGGAGGAGGAGTGTGGACAGAGTGACCCTAGTTTTAAGACACTCCGTACCCCGCTCACCACTGAATTCTGGAGGCATTAGGTACGTGTTGAGTGGCGAAACTAAGAAATTAAAATATTACTTAATATTTAATTTCTTCGAGTGGGAATCGAACCCACAATTTGTCAGCTAGAGTGGTAGCATTACGCTACTCGTGACCGAATAGCGGTATCACCACTACGGGACATCCGCATCTAACGTTTCTATCGCACTAAGTATCCCCGCATGCGATATAAACACTTTTACGTTACGATGCTCTGTAAAATAACAAGGTAATTAAAATTAAATTAAATTAGCTTCACGCTATATCCCGCACACAGCAGGGTAGGCAGAGGGAACCTAGTGTTAAGTTAACAAGGTAATTATTAAATATATTTAAGTTTATGTGATATTTGTTTTCATTAGTTTCATTATTATGTTAGCGTTTTATTTCATTAGCGTTTCATTATATTTTATGACCACAGACGTTTGTACCTGCCATAAAAGATAAGTTAATACCATAAAAATATTGCATAAGGATTTTCGGGCTGACCAAGTAAAAAAAAATTATAGTCATAATTTATGGAATGTTCCACTTTTTAAATTTGTATAATATCTTAGACTTTTATTTCTTTTACACTTCGATCATATATATACATAAATAAATCGAAATCGAATATTTATAACGTTTTTGTATTGAAGTAATATTCATACATTCTATAATCTTATAAAATATCTACAATAGATGATGATGGTGAACTTACATTTAAGTAGTAGCGAAATATATAAAGTTAATATTCCTTTAAAACATGCTTAGGTAGACAATTACGAACATATAAATAAAGTACAAATATGTAGAATTTGAGACATTTTAAAAGAATATCTCACCAAAACTTTTTAAAATTCAATACTCACTTAAGATATCGTACTGCGGTAACCATCTCATAGTCATAACGTTTCTTGGCAAGTTTTCCAGGTTCTGTCCGTCCCATTTGAACAGCACCCTGAGTGGTAATTTTCTGAATGTTGATACCAATTCGTTCAGTTTTTCTAT